>PVJH01016845.1:0-42926 GCA_004026705.1 Nesogale talazaci | reverse complement strand
GTCAGTCCCAGTCGGGGCAGGCGGTGGGGTGCACATACCGTGGGCACGGCGGAGCCAGTGGGCTCTACTTGCCTGCCAAGGGCCAGCAGAGGCCGGGCATCTTATCTGAGCGTCCGCCTGCCTCCCGGCTCTGCAGACTTCCGAGGAATCCGGCCTCTTGGCTGGGCCAGGAGTTTCCAGGTGCCTCCACCTGGGCGGGTCTCCTTCCCATCAAATAGACTTCAGCCCTGGAAGAAGAGCACCTCGAGGTTAGGGTGCCGTGGGTAGTCCGTCTGAACGCGGGCCTGCCTGCAACTTCCTGTGCAGACAGGAAGGACCGCCACGTGTGGGCCTTTGCACACACAGTGCACAGAGAGGCGTGTGGCTGGGCATGGAGGATCAGGTGCATGGAAGGAGACTGCGTGTGCATACGTCGCGTGCTTGCCGGGGGTGTTCATCCTCGTCTGCATGTGGCAAGGGTGTAGGTTCGTGGGGGGACGGGGACCAGGAGGCTGTGTCTGTGACTGTGTGAGTGCGTGCTCATGATGGGCTTGTTTACTGGAAATTTACACTGTGTCGGAACACCCCGAGGTGAGCAAGCGGGGCCCGGCCCCGTGGGGTCTCCCCCTGCCCCATGGTGTGGCAGGGGATACACCGGCCCTCTGGGAGTTCCCAGGCACCATACAGAATGGAACACACACACACCCACACACACACGTGCGCACACACGCAGAGGTAAAGTAAGCTTTCTTTGGAAAGGAAATTGATGAAAACTGTTGCTTTGAAAAAACTTAAACTTTATTGAGCTTTAAACTTGACTGCTCCAGAATAAAAAAGAAATCTCCCCGTGACATAATCTAGAGTGCGTCACATTGTACACATGGAGCACTGGTTGATGGCCTTCACATGTGCACACACATGTCAGCACCCCCAGATCACAATGCACGCGCCTCTCCGTCCCAGAAGCTTCTCTGGCAGTGGTATGGTGACCTGTGGTGACCTGCGGGGCCACTAATGGCACAGTCACCCGTTCAGAGCCACCGGCCACTCCCCGGAGAGAGGCGAGACTCTCCTCTGTCCTGTAGGGTCTCTGGGATTTGGAGTTGCCTCGAGGGCAGGGAGTCTGGCCTGCTGTGTGTGTGCATGTGTGTGTATGTGTGTATCTGAGTGAATTTCCTTGTTTGATGAATGCATGCCTAGGGCATAACTGACCCAAGGGTCTGGAAGAGAAAGAAGCCCCGCAGAGGCATCTGCCCGCCTGCCAGCTGCATACCCGCGGCACACAGTGCGTGGCTGTGATGCTTAGTAGCTTCTCGTGCAGTAGGAAAAACGGCCTGGCGATCTATTTCCGAAATTGGCTAGTGGCAACGATGTGGGTGACCACGAACTGGAGCAGCAACAGGATCGTGGGTTCACTGTGAGCTTGAACCCCAACAGCTAGCCCAGCCCTGGCTCTGTCCCAGATCTGTTCTGCAGCCGCTGGGTGTCCACCTCTGGGTGCGAGCTTGCTGCGTCCGCCGCGCCCCATCTTGTGTGGGTTTGGTGGGGGGTCCTGTTTGGGATGACGTGCGGAGAGCCAAGCATCCTTCACGTTCAGCCTTTGGGTTTTTAAAGGCTCTGAGATGACCGGTGAAGCAGACCTCTGTCCTTCCCTGCCCAGACAAGAGGACACGGGGCAGTCCTGCCGTCTCGGAGCTCTGGCAGAGTACCCCAGACCTGTGGTGGAGGCCACGGGGGTGGGGGTGGGGCTGGAGTGGGGCTGCGCTGTCCTCTGCATTGGCTCTCCTCCCAGTCTGGTTCTTGGATCGGCCTGCCTGGTGGCAGGCAGCCACGAGAAAAGGCTTGTGTCTGGCAGGGCGGCCGGGGCGCCATTTGGCTCAGTGGAGGTGGAGATGCGGAGGGCTGGGGCACGGTCATCAAGAGCCTCCTGGACGCGGGAATCCCAGGGTCTGGGTGTGAGTCCCTGGACTGCCCCGCACTGACCCGATGGCTGCGGATAAGTGATTTCAACGCCTCAAGTGCCCCCCAAGGGAGGTAACGACGATAGCCCCCATTTCACAGGGTGATGGGGGGGGATGGTAAGAGAAAGACGCTGACAGGTGGCCTGCTTTTCTGTCCACCTCCCCGGGCCTCGGAAAGCCAAGGGAGGAGTCAGCGCTCCCCTGTGAGACCTGGGTTTCTTGTGAGGGAGCTTGAAGCCTTACAGAGTACAGTGACCCCCCCCCCAACCCCAACCCACTGCCCCCAATGGATGGACCTGGTGACACACAGAAGTGCCTCCCCCACCCCGGCGCCGGCGCCCTGGGTCCCAAGGCTGGACATCTTTTCTGAGAGCAGACTGCCATATCCTTTTCCAGCAGGGCTGCCCAGTGCTTAAACACCACGCCACCAAGGCTCCCCAACAGGAAGATACCTTTCCTCCTCTTCCTCCTCCTCCTCCTCCTCCTTAAGAGGGGCTTTGGCCAGGTGGGGGGCGGGGGATGTGTAGGAGCCCCTGGTGGAGGAGGAAGAGCCCTCCCTCTTGGGCGATTGTGGGTTCCCACGTGTGAGGCCTCTGGCCGAGGTGTCACTTGCTGTCCACCGAAGAGACCCACGTTCCCGACGCCTTTGATGGCAGACCTCCCCGCCCCCACTGCCACCCTGCCTGGCTGCTCAGTTCTAAAATGAGAAGTAGAGTGAGTTCCCCCAAGGGGTCGGCCGCGCCCCTTCCTGTCCCCGCCCTGCTGACTGCCCCAGGCCTGTACAGTGGCAGGTCCCCCGCCAGGACCCGCTGCCTGCCGGGGTGGGGAGGAGGCTTGGCACCGAGCCTCTGAGCGGGAGGCTGGACCTCACCTGCCGGACTAGCCTGCCACGCCTCGCCCCCGAGCCCCTTCCTCTCCAGAGCCCCCAGGATGGTGAGGTAAGGGTTGGGGTGCACAGCAGGCAGTGAGTAGGCAAGTGTTGGGGGGGCGAGGCGGTGTCCGGCAGACCCCTCTTGATCCGCTCTGCACCCACCTTTCCCTGCCCCAGGTGGTTCCACCGCGACCTTGGAGGGCTGGACGCCGAGGCCCTGCTTAAGAGCCGGGGCGTCCATGGGAGCTTCCTGGCGCGGCCCAGTCGCAAGAACCAGGGAGACTTCTCCCTGTCCGTCAGGTAGGGGCCCAGCAGGATCCGCGTTCGGGTGACTCTGTGGGGTGGGCCCACGCCCGGACCTGCGTGCTCCCCAGGGGGGTGTTGCGTGCCCAGCGCGCCACCCCCAATCTGTGTCCTTGTCCGCTGCTGCTCCCCCACCCCAGCATGACCCCCACTCCCCTCCCTGGTATGCCCCCCTGCCCCAGTGTCCACTTCCATGCCTGCCCCTGCCGGTCTCATTGCCTGGCGCCCCGCAGGGTGAAAGACCAGGTGACCCACATTCGGATCCAGAACTCGGGGGACTTCTACGACCTGTACGGCGGGGAGAAGTTTGCCACACTGACGGAGCTGGTGGAGTTCTACACGCAGCAGCAGGGTGTCCTGCAGGACCGCGATGGCACCACCATCCACCTCAAGTACCCCCTCAACTGCTCCGACCCGACCAGCGAGAGGTGAGGACCCTCGCCCCCCGCCATCCAGGCCACGCCAGGACTGCGAGCATCACCTCCCTGTGCGCTAGCCTGTGACCCCGGTGTCTCAGAGGGCCGGCCTCCCGACCCCGTCCCTCCCCATGTAAGCCAGCAGCCAGAGAGGGTCACCGCCGGCCACCGCTCCAGGGTCCTCCTGGTGACAGGAGGAGGCCACTGTCCATTGCAGGCCACTCTGGGGTGAGAGAGCTCTTCTGCCCATGGGACTGGCTCTCCCTGCACCCCTCCAGTGAGCTGGCCAGGCTGGGGGTGGGTGTGGGTATTAGGATGTGCCCTGCCTTCTCCTGCCCTAGCATGGCTGGGGCTGGGTCGAGCCAGACCTTTGCAAACAGCATGTCTCGACGTCACCTGGACGTGGGGTCCCGGGACTGTCCCGTCCCGTCCAGGTGCTGCATATGCTCAGGGCCTTGCCCCCTCCCGCCCTCTGGACTCCAAAGATGCGATGCCCAGAACGGAGCTGGCCACCGCCGTGGGGGCTCCCTGAAGGCCAGCCCAGTGCGTGGCGTGACTGCATGACTGCGTGTCCAAGGTCCTCCCTATGGCTGACAAAGTCCACGGGCCAGGGAAGGCGGGTGGACTTTTCACCCGAGGCCGGGCCAGCCGGCCCCTGTCCCGATGCCTGTCTCGGTTGGTTGCAGAGCTGGTTCTGGGCCTCTTCAACGTCCTTCCCGGTCTCTCCGCCAGTCTGGGCTCCAAGCCTGTGTCCTCATCTCCATTCAAGTCCCTGAGTCACCGTGGCCTGGGATGAGGCCAGGAAGGAGTTCTGGGGGCCGCCATTGCGGTCTTTGGAGTGTACCTAAAGCCGGATCTCTGTGTTTCTCGGTGCCCAAGGGTACCGCCCCTCGCACTTGCGGCCTCAGCCTCAGTGGGCGTCTGCCCCCTCCTGCCTCCCCCGCTGTACCTGCGTGCACCAGACCCTCTTTGTCCCCTCGGTCTCCTGGCCCCACACCTGGACCTCTCCCGCAGCAGGGGGAGAGAGACCGGGGTTGGCGGAGGGAGGGAGGAGCAGGAAGGGCCGGGGAGGAGGCCGAGGCAGGGGCCCACAGAGCCTGGCAGAGCAGCAGAGGGAAGCCAGAACCTCGGGGGACGGCCTGGGGGCGTCTGAACACCAGGGGAGCTGACTGCTCAGGGGTCCCTTCGAGCTACCCAGACCCATTAGCCTGGGCCTCACCGTCCCCTCCAGCAAGGCCTCTGACCCCAGGAGACCCTCGTCCACACTTCAGCTGCCCTTCCCTGTCTCTGGCGTCTCTGGCTCCCCCTCTTGCTTGGGAATTTGCATGTGTCCCCACAAGGGCTAGCTCTTTGCCTGTGGTCAGCTTGTATTTGCATGGACACTTCCTCATGCAGGGAGCTGAAGGAAGGGGGTTCAGCCCCACCCCTCTACCTGGGGGGGGGGCCTCTGCTTGTCCCTGCCAGGTGGGGGGTAGGGTGGCCCAGGGTGCTCAAGGGTGGGGTAGGAAGCTCTGAGGTCTGTGCTGGAGTCCACCCCAGTGGGGGGAGGGTCAGAAGAGACAAGACAGACTCGCTCCCCTCCCTCCGTCCCCCCATTCCTGCGGTTGGAAAATGCCCCCCCCCTCCTCCCCGGGTCCCGGGGCTGAGGAAACCTCACTTCTCACTCTCCCCAGGAGCAGTTTTGTGTTTTTTCCATCACGTGGTTTCCTGTGGGGCTGGGCATGATGGGGCTGCAGTTTCCTCCTGGGAAGGGGCTGTGCTTCGGGGAAAAGTCCTAGTTCTGCTTTCTGTCCTCACAGCCCCTCTGAGCCCCTTTGAGTCCTGGCCTCCCCTTCGGTGACATCATCCGGGCCCCCGAAGCCCCCTTCCCCGAGCTGCAGAACTGTTGACCTTCCCGCCCCCCTCCCGGGGCACTCTCCCTGCCAGGCCTGCCTCCCATGTCCCACCACCCTGCCCTGCAGCTTGGCCGCTTCCTGGTGGTTCCTGGAGACCCTGCCTTGACTGACCACTTGCAGCTGTGCTGGGCCCTGCCTCGATGTTCCATCCTTGTCTTAGACATCCAGGGGAAACCATGGGCGCGGAGGGTGACTCTGGGTGCAGAGGCCTGCCTGCCTCTCCTCTTCTGGTGGGGGGTGGAGGGCGGTCATCAACCGCCTCGTCCTCCGTTTGCTCCTCTGAGCTGTGGGAAAACTCCCTGCCTCTCGGAGCTGCTGTAAGAGGCCCATGAGTTGGGATTTAAAAGCACGCCCTGAGCATGGGGTCTGTAGGAGGCAGCCCGTCCCCCTGCCGCTCTCTGTGCACGCTCTGCCCCTGTGGCCGGGAGCTCACCTGCCCATGCTGCCCGCTCTAGGTGGTACCACGGCCATATGTCTGGGGGGCAAGCAGAGAAGCTGCTGCAGGCCAAGGGCGAGCCCTGGACCTTCCTCGTGCGTGAGAGCCTCAGTCAGCCTGGGGACTTTGTGCTGTCCGTGCTCAGTGACCAGCCCAAGGCCTGCCCAGGCTCCCCTCTCAAGGTCACGCACATCAAGGTCATGTGTGAGGTAAGGCTGCCGGGTGGAGGGTAGCGAGCCCTGGAGGTCGGGGAGGGGAGGCCCAAGATGAGGCCCCATTTTGTGCCTCGGTGCTGGGAGGGGGGCAAGGGGCGGTGTCCTCGGAGGGAGACTCAGGCCCTGTGGGGTGCGCTGCCCCTGCCCGCCACCCCTAGGGCGGACGGTACACGGTGGGAGGGCCCGAGAGCTTCGACAGCCTCACGGACCTGGTGGAGCATTTCAAGAAGACGGGCATCGAGGAGGCCTCTGGGGCTTTCGTGTACCTGCGGCAGGTGAGCGCTGGCCTCTCCCTCAACTCGCAGAGCTGCGACTCTCCCTAGACGCCCAGGGTCACCTGTCGCCCGCCTGCCCCCCTCCACCCCAACTCCAGCCTTACTACGCCACGCGGGTGAACGCGGCCGACATTGAGAACCGGGTCTTGGAACTGAACAAGAAGAAGGAATCGGAGGAGACGGCCAAGGCGGGCTTCTGGGAGGAGTTTGAGGTCTGTGTGAGGAGGTGGGGGCTCGGGGGGGGGAGGTTGGTGGGCTCCGCCATGCCCTCGGCCTGTGGGCAGCCCCTTCTCTCCCCACCGCTGCTGACTCTGCCCGCACCCCCGCACCCCACCCCAAGAGCCTGCAGAAGCAGGAGGTGAAGAACTTGTACGAGCGGCAGGAAGGGCAGCGGCCAGAGAACAAGAGCAAGAACCGGTACAAGAACATCCTCCCTTGTGAGTACACTCGATGCCCCCCTCCCCGCCCCCCTCCCGCCTGCCCCCACTCAGGGGGAGTCCACTGCCCAGGACGCCCTTGCTTCCCATCACACCCGTGACCCCCCAGCCCAGCCCTCTTCTTCTGAGAGGCTGACCCCCACCCCACCCGGACCCCCTCCCTGGCCATGTAGACGGGCCCGGGCCTCGGTGGGCAGGGCTGACGCGGGCCCTTCTCTGCCTCCTCTCTGCCCACGCCAGTCGATCACAGCCGCGTCATCCTACAGGGACGTGACAGGAACATCCCGGGCTCCGACTACATCAACGCCAACTACATCAAGGTAGCGGGGACAGGGCGCTGGGCGGCCGGCCTCGCGGTGGGTGGCCCCTGGGTGCTCTGGGACCTAGGGCGGGGTCTGACCCGGGCCCCCCGCCCTTGTGCACGCGCAGAACCAGCTGCTGGGCCCCGAGGACGATGGCAACGCTAAGGTCTACATCGCCAGCCAGGGCTGCCTGGACGCCACGGTCAATGACTTCTGGCAGATGACGTGGCAGGAGAACACCCGCGTCATCGTCATGACCACGCGGGAGGTGGAGAAGGGCCGGGTAGGCGGAGCTGTGGCCCCCCTGCCTGGCCTCCCGACGCCCCCGCAGGGCTGGTTGCCCACCCCCGCTCAGCCAAAAGGACACATGAACACGGGCAGAAAGCCTAGAACGGGGGGAAACCGAGGCCCAGAGGCAGAACCCCGGCGACCGCAGCGCAGCGCACGGCAACCCATGCGACCACTGCCCAGTGTCCCACCGGGCCGTTTTTTGAAGTGCATCCCTCTCCCCAGACACTGTCCTCCACGGGGCTTCTTATGCAGAAACCCAGGGGCTCCCTTGCCCCTCCCGCAGGAGGCCGCTCCAGTTCTCACAATCGACTCCCCCAACCCCACTGCCCAGCCGCCGGCCCTAGGCCCCGTCCTCCCCGCTGTGGTCAGTGAGCCTGCCCAGAGGGTCGGACCCATTGCTGCTCCCTCTCTGCTGGCCCCTTAGGGCTCTGGGTCTCCTGGTTCTTCGGAGCAGTACCACCCCCCCCCACCCCCCCACCAGCACAGGCTGCCTCCAGGGACCCAGCATGGCTCAGGCAGGCGGGGCTTCCGTGTCACTGGCTGGTCCTTCCTCACTATCTCTGCCTGACAGCCTCCTCCCTCCTGGAAGACTCAGCCCACAGCTGCCTCCTCCGGGAGGCCATCTCAGATTTCCACCTGCCCTTCCCCCTGGGCCTGGTCTCCCTGCCCCAGGACCCTGCCAGCGCCTCCAGGGCCCAGGCGCCCGGCTGACTGTCCTATTTCCTTGTCACGGGCCTGCGGGCAGCGAGGGCGGATAAGGACTGAGAGAAGGAGCGTGAGCTGGCCGGTCAGGTCCTCCGGCCAGGCTCCCGGCCCTTGGGACCCGAGCTCAGCAGCCTCCCCGGGCCCAGAGCCCTGCTCTTGCCGCCTCTCATGTCCTCCCCACCCTCCTTTTTCAGAACAAGTGTGTCCCTTACTGGCCGGAGGTGGGCACGCAGCGCGCTTACGGGCTCTATTCCGTGACCAACTGCAAGGAGCACGACGCAAATGAGTACAAGCTGCGGACCCTGCAGGTCTCCCCGCTGGACAATGTGAGCAGCGCCTCCGTCCTGGTCTCGGGCCGGCCGGGTGAGGCGGGATGAGTGCCTGCGTGTGGAGGCCGAGGCACTGACCCTGCGTCCTTGGCCCAGGGAGACCTGGTTCGGGAGATCTGGCATTACCAGTACCTGAGCTGGCCTGACCACGGCGTTCCCAGTGAGCCGGGGGGTGTCCTGAGCTTTCTGGATCAGATCAATCAGCGCCAGGAGAACCTGCCCGGCGCAGGGCCCATCATCGTGCACTGCAGGTGAGCAGGAGCCGAGAGGGCACGTGTGGCGACGGATGGACGGACGGACGGATGGACGGATGGACGGGAGGCCCGGGTGGAGGGGAGGACGTTAAATCGAGGCACCTGCACCTGGCAGTGCCTTCCCTTGGCCCCCAGCTCCCTCAGGCTCCCCGGCAGGGAAAACTCGGCTGGCGTTACACTCACACTAGTCCCACCTTGTCCTGCCCTGCCCAACCCATGCCAGGAGACTTGCCACCATACCCTGTGGCTAATCGGAGGGATCCATCACTTCTCACGTAGACCCCGGGCCCTGTCACCCCTGCTTTCTCATGTGGTTCCACGCAGACTCCAGAACTTCTCTCTGGGGCCCCTGGGGCACCCTGTGCTTCCCTTTTCCCCTCTGTTAGCCCTGCTGTCTTTGTGACTTCCCACTCTCTCCCTGCTCCCCAGTCCCCCCATACCTGGGCCCCAGGGTCCTTGCACCCCCAGCTCCAACGTAGGTGCTCGTGTGTGTGTGTGTGTGTGTGTGTGTGTGTGTGTGTGTGTAAGGGGTTAGGCAAGGGGAACAGGACTTACTTCCAGCAGGCTGTGGGCGGAGTGCCTGCGCCAGCCCAGCAAGAACCCATTGGATGGGAGGATTTCCCAGTGGGAGCAGGGGTCAGGGCTGCCTGTTCAAGGCCCAGTTTCTCCACACACGTGGGCTGGGCAACCTCAGGCAGGCAGCTTCTGGAACCTTGAGGTCCGGAAGGAGGGGCTGCCAGGGCCTGTGGGACAGCCCGTTCCCTCTTGACGGCATTGCCCCACCAGCTTCGTGAAGGCCACGGGAGGCACCTCCCGGCCTCGTGAGGGCTGTGCCACTGCCGTGGCTGTTTCTGGGGTGCACAGCACCCTCCACAGACGGCCTGTGCGCGGGTGGTTGACGAACCCAACTCGGGTGGGTGGGTGGGGGGGGCATGAGAAACAACTCTGGTCGTCTTCTCCCCCTGCCATGTGACTCCCAGCCTGGGCCCGGCTTGTGAGAGAGCCTCAGACTTCCTCTCTGCTCCCACAGCAGCTGTTGTCCTGGGACATGATGTGTGTGTGTGGGGGTAATCTGGAGGTGCCAACTCTCTTGGGGGTCCAGCCCCTCCCACATGGGGGTGAGCCCATCCCCCTGCCCCCTATGTACACACATAGACACACACAGACGTCTTAAAATCCCCACGGCCTTTATTTAGACGAGACCAGAAGGATGTGGGTTTGGGGGGTTTATTTTCGATGTTTGAAATCAGGAGGCGATCGTCGGGGCACTGGCCTGGGGGGGGGTCAGCCAGAGGAGGCAGGACGGGGGCCCGCGGGGGCCCGCGGTCTTTTGGTCCCAAGGGTGGGCAAGAAAGGCGAGGCCCCATGGCACCCACCTTCACGGCCCCCACCCCCTTGCCTGCTGCTGCCGGGGTCTGAAGAAAGGGGAAATGAGGCTCTGCCCAGGGACGGTGCCGGCCCTGGGCAGGACTGGGGGGTGGGGTGGGTCTGCGCTCACTGCAGGGCCTGTCCGAGCAGCCACCAGCCACGCATCAGAAGCGGTGGCAGGAAGCTGGGGGGCGTCTCTCTCGTGCTGGGAAAGAGGACAGTGACGGCGGCCTCAGGGAGACCCCGTCCCTGTCCCCCAGCTGAAGTCAAGACCACAGGCAGGCTGGGCAGACCTGCGCCCCTTGCTCAGAGCGCAGTGGCCCGGCCTGGGCTGTCTCTGCCCCATGGTGGGCCTGGCCTCTCCAAGCCAAGCCCAGAGCCTTGCACCACTGAGGGAGCTGGACCCCGGGCCCTGGCCGAGCCCCTGACCGCGGCGCCCTCTCTCCTCAGCGCGGGCATCGGGCGCACGGGCACCATCATCGTCATTGACATGCTCATGGAGAGTATTGCTACCAAGGGTGAGGGTGCTGGGGAGCCCTAGGGGCGGGGCGGGTGGGGCGGGCAGGGGTTTCCCCCCCCCCCCTCCGTGCCCGCCTTCTCCCGGGGCCTGAGGTGACCTGGCCTCCCCCGCCCAGGGCTGGACTGCGACATCGACATCCAGAAGACGATCCAGATGGTGCGGGCGCAGCGCTCCGGCATGGTGCAGACCGAGGCGCAGTACAAGTTCATCTACGTGGCCATGGCCCAGTTCATCGAGACCACCAAGAAGAAGCTGGAGATCATGCAGGTGTGTACAGAGCAGGACTGCGGGGGGGCGGGGGGGGGGCGGCGGGCACACCTGGCCCTGCCGGGACCCCCGTCCCCACCACTCCTCTGTGTCCAGTCCCATAAGGGCCAGGAGTCCGAGTACGGCAACATCACCTACCCCCCAGCCATGAAGAACATTCACGCCAAGGCCTCCCGCACCTCTTCCAAGTGAGTGAGACCCTCCCCACTCCAGCCACGCTCCGGCCCTGCAGGGGGCTGCATGTGGGTCCAATATTTCCCAGCACCCACTGCGTGTGGCCGTCCCAACAGGAAAGGGGCCCCAGGGCGTGTGTCGGGAGAGGCCGCGGCCGGGCCACCCTGCTTGTCTGACCCATGAGAGGGGCTGGTGATGGGGACCCTGCGGGTGCCGGGTGGGCAGCCGGTCTGTCTCCAGGCCTCCTCTGCCCTCCTGCAGGCACAAGGAAGACGTGTACGAGAACCTGCAAAGCAACACCAAGAAGGAGGAGAAGGTGAAGAAGCAGCGGTCAGCGGACAAGGAGAAGGGCAAGGGTTCCATCAAGAGGAAGTGAGGGGAGCCTCCCGCCCTCCAGGTGGCCTGGTAACTGCCCGGCCCAGCTGCCCTCCCCTCCCCCTGCTCCTTGCATCCCGCCCCCAGGCCAGCCCCTCCCTCACTCCCTTTCTTCTCTTGCAGCCTCAGCCCTGACCCCTGCAGAGGTCTCCGGTGAGGACCCACAGCACAGCCTGACCCTGCCACGGAGCCCCCCCAGCCACTTTAATTTAAATGGTGGTGACCCCACCTCCATTCCCCCCCCCGCCCCCCGCTGTACATAACCCTGCGCGGCCCAGGCAGGGCCAGCCCCCAGGCCGACTGCCCTTGTAAATAAAGCTTCTCCCGTCAGTTGGCGCTTGTGCCCTCCAGCTCTGTGTACGTGGGCAGGGAGGGGGTCTGTGTGGGCACCCAGCAGCTCAGCCTCAGCTGACACAGGGCCACACGGGCAGGGGACCTCTGTTGCATGTCTACATAGTGATGGGGTGCGTTTCATCCTAATGGGCTCTGCCAGGGCGGGGGCATCTCCATGGTCACCGATAACAAGGGTGGGAGAAACGTCTCGTGGTGGCCAAAGCCAAGGCCAGTTGTCCTGGGGGTTCTGCCCCTCCGTGGCCCTGTGTGTGTGTGTGTGTGTGTGTGTGTGTGTGTGTCGGAGAGGGACTGGGCAGCATTCAGGAACCCCTCGCCGTGGGCCAGGCGCTGCTGACAAGACTCAGAAGTCAAGTGTATCAATGGACCTGGGCCCGGGAGCTTTCCCCACTGATGGGGGGCAGGGGAAAAACTGAGTCTGGGAAGTGGCTACAGCCCGGCCGGCGGCAGTTTCATCCGGGCAGCCTGCTGGCCCCACATGTCTCCCGGGGGCATGGCCGTGAGTGACCCGAGATGAATGGGGAAGCAGGGGTCTAAGGCCCAACCCCCAGACGCCCACTCGTCTGGGCCAGGGGGCATTGTGTGTGTGCACAGGAGTCCCTGCTCTGACCTGACTGAAGAGGAGTCTGCGTCGTGGCCAGAAGGGAAGATGGTACAGAGTTCTGGTCTTCCTTTCGTCCCTGGGGCCAGAGTGGTCTTGGGGGTGATTCCTTTGTGCTAGGGCTTAATCTTCACTTACAGGGCTCAGCTCCTGGGCAGTAGGTACGAGTCCCCCCACTCCCACCCCCATCTGCAGTGTCTAAGAGGGGGTGTGGGTGTGGGCCCTGCAGCCACGGAGGGGGACCGCCCTGTGCTCAGCAAACGCCCACTGTGCAGCGAGGTGGGCTTCCACCAGGTGGACAAAGTCCCTGCCCTCTGGAGTTTAGGAACCTGGCCTGGGAGACCAGGAACAGACGGGGAGGAACCAGAAGGTTACCAGGGAGCAAACAAAGGGCTCCAGAGAGGAGGGGGGGGCAACACAACACTGCTGCCCTCCAGGGGGTGGGAGGGTGGGGCCTCACCTGGTGCCTCAGGGCCCCTCTGGGGCAGTGCCTTGCCAGGCCCTGCGAGCTGCACAAAGGAGTTGTGGTCCCACCCTTTCTACCCTCCCTGCCAGGCTGGGGTTTGGGTGTGTGTGTGTGTGTGTGTGAGTTGGTGGTGTGGGGCAGTGTTAGGGCCAGTCTGATGCTCCGGTCAGCTGGGGGCCGGGGTGGGCAGGGGAGGCAAGAAGACTGGAACTGAGGAAGGGAACCCTGCTGGGGACCTGCCTGCCCTCCACAGACAGACAGACAGATGGCAGGCAGTGCCTCCTCCCACCTCCCCACAGGTTGAGGGCTGGGGGCATATCCCTGTGAGCTGACCTCGTACTGACCTTGGAGGGTCTGGGGGGGCTCTGCTTGTGGGTTGGTAGGGCCTCAGAGGTGGGGGCGTGGCCTGGGGGCAGTCTCGGAGCAGGGCGGGCTGAGGAAGATGGCGAAGGGGGACTCAAACCCATCTTCCCTTTGCTGGTGGGGAGACCCTCCTGCCTCATCTGAGCCTCAGGGTCAGAGCTGGCCGACTGGTGGTAAGGGACTCTGGGAGTGGGTGGGACCCCTAAAGGTTAGGCCATGCCTAGGAGATCGCCTGTGCCCCGAGCTGGAAGGGAAGGGGTTAAGGCGGCGGAAGGGGCAGCCTATGGCAGGAGGACACACCTGTGCGCAGGGCAGCAGGCGGGGCCCAGGTAAGCTGCCAGGAGGAAGGAGGAAGAGTGGAGGCCAGGGTGGGCTGAACCCCGGTCGGGGCCTCCAGGCCCCCTCTCCCCTTCGCACCTGTCCTCTGCGGGCAGGGGGGGTCCCCACCGGGGCCAGCGGCAGGTAAAGCCAGCGGGCGAGGGAGGGTTCCTGGGCTGAGCGCGGACTGCTGATCCAAGTGGGAATGAGGGTGGTGCGTGGGGGTGAATTGGGGCAGGGGCAGGCTGTCTGGCCGGGGGCAGGGGGCCAGATGGGCAGTGAAGTCCTTCCTGAGACTCAGCGTGTCTACTCTGGCCAGGTGCGGGACTCACCCGGAAGAGTCGCCTGGGGCAGGGCGGTGGGGGGAGAGAAGCCGGGGGTCTTCGACCTCCCCCTGACCCCCTGGGAGCCCAGGGCTGTGGGCTGTCTGGCTGGAAGTGGGCAGGCTGGGTGGGGGCCCTCGTCTTACCCAGCAGTGTTTGGGTGCGGCTTGGGAGTCTCTAATACTGCCGGGTAATGATGGAGGCCCCTGTCCCGTGTCAGCGGTAGCCATGGCCTCAGGCCCCCAGCCCTGGCTGGCCCACTCCCCTCAGCTTCCCCCCTCCAACCCCCCGTGGCGACCCCTTCCTCTCCCTCCCAGGGGGCTGTGGAAGAGGTGGTGAAGAGACAGTGGGCCTGGGCCCTCGGGGGCCCTGAGTCCTGTCACCTGGTGGATCCCACATCTAGTGGGCCTGGGCCCTGCAGCAGGCGGGCGGAAGCTCCCTCCCGGGCCGGCTCTGGGCCCATCTTCCAGCACAGTGTTGGGTGGTCTAACCCAGAAGCTCCTAACACTGTCTGGTAAAGATGGCTCCCGGGCCGGCGCCCTCCGCTGTGACCTTCAGGGCGACCTGACAACCCTGCAGTCCTCCTGACCGACGAACCTCTGGCTGGCACCCTTCCGGGTTTGAGGGGGGTTGGGGTGTGGATCACCAGGAGACGGGCAACAAGGAGACAAAATGGCTGCCTCCAGGCCGGGGCAGGATCTGCTCCCAGGCCTGCACCCTTTCCCCGCCTTGCCGTCAGGGACGGGCTGATGGGCAGAGCCTGGGGGCTTGACCTGTCTTCCGGTGACTCTCAATGCAGGACTGCTCATTCCTCCTGCACCACCTTGGCCGGGGAAGTTTTGCTGCCCGGTTTACGCCCACTCCAGACCCCCTCCACCTCGCTCAAACTCCCCCCCCCCACCCGCCAGAGCACAGGTGGGAAGGGGCTGTGGGGGGGGGGAGGGGGCACAAGTACAGGTAGGGGCTTGTTTTTTCTGGTGCCAGAAATTCAGCGAGGACTGCTTTGGGAATGACCAGGAAACTCGTCTAGGGATGAAAACGGCCCCGTTGTGGGTAGGGTGGATCTGTGGGCCCAAAGAACCCCATTACCCCAGAAGCTTTACAGCGCTGGTGGTTGAGGACGGGAGAGTGTGGGCAGCCCATGGTGGACAAGCCCTGCCGGCCACAATGGTCTCCCACCCGGCAAGTGACGCCATCTGTCACCAATGAAGTGGTGGTCGCCCGTGTTTTGGCCGGGTTCAGGACAGAAACAGCTGCTCTGGCCTCAAGAAAGGTGTCGTGAGTGGGAACCGCGGCAGGGCGGAGGGTGGGGCGGGCCTGCAGCCGGATCCCTGCCCCCCTGGACCAGGCCTGCCTCTGCCCGGCTGCCGGCCCGGTCCTCTGCGCCCTCTGCTGGCAGAGACCAGGAAGGACTCCGAGCCGCCATGTGCCCAGCCCAGCCCGGACACAGGAGGCCTCCGCTTCAGTTTGTGTAATAAAAATTTATTGAGAATTCCTGGGACGACAGTTCTCTCCTCCCAGCCTCCAGGGAGGGAACTCACCCGGTATGGGATAAATCATTCAGAAATCAATCACGCGGTTCCAACGCCCTTGGACAAAATGGGGACAGGACAGTCATTTCCCTGAAAAAAGGGCCGGTCCTTCAGAAATCCCGGAGGGGTGGGGAGGAGGGGCAGAGGGGGCCATCATGAGGCTGGGCCGGCGAGGGGTGTCCCGGGACCCCTCAGTCGACTCCGTGAAGATCAGGGAGAGATGGCTCCGTGTCCTGGGGCGAAGCGGCTCTTGCTCAGCAAGCTCATTTCTTACCCTTGATGAGGCTGTCGCTGTGAACCAAGGGGCAGACCACTGGCAAGGTTAGAGAGAGAGAACCCTTCCCTCCCTCCCTCCCTCCCTCCCTCGCTGTGGCAGGGAGGATGGGGGCGAGGAGGCCGGATCCCGCACGGACCAGGGTGCAGCACGTACCTTCCCCTGTGACACCGGGTCAGCAGACGCAGGAGGAAACAGAAAAGAAACACGTGTGACTGCACAGCTCCACAGCCCACACCTGCCCCCTGCCCCCCAGCCCTCAGGAGGCCCCCAGGGTTCAGGAGGCCATGAGAGACAGCCGTGTTCTCTCGGCCCAGGGCTCCTGAGTAAGAGTGGCACTGCTGCTGCGTGCTTCCAGGGCGGCAAAAGGTGCCCCGGAATGCTCCAGTCGCACCGGACACAAGGCAGGAACGGTCAATGACCCCCGACGGTGGCTCTGAGCAGCGGCCTCTCAGGGGCAAGCGAGCGGGCTCCAGACAAGCCCTGGCTCCCCGAAGGCCCATGGGGGTGGGGTGGGGTGGTGCCTCTCACCGCGTGAAGCTCTCATCCTGCAGGTTGAGCACGAGGTTGTCGGCGGTGAGATAGATGCGGTTCTGGGAGGTGGCGATCTACAGGGCGGACAGGCGGCAGAGCGGCTGCGTCAGGCAGCGGACGCCACGCCGCAATGCCCAGCCCACTGCAGGGGACGCGCCCACTGGGCGAGGACTGGGGCCGTGGGCACGGGCAGGCACCGTTTCTGCCCTCAGGGAAGCGTGGACACAGCCCTCGAGGGCGGTGCTGGGTGTCCGCTCACCGTCTTGGAGATGTTCTGGGCCGCCCGGATCTTGCGCAGTTTGATGTAGCCGGGGTTCTTGCTCAGCGCTTCCCCAAGGTGAGCACGGGCAGTTAAGGATCCGCACAGACCCAGCCCATCCTCACCGCTGCTCCGCCCTCCTCTGCGTCAGCCAGTCCTCGGGGCCGTCAGATCCAAGGTTGTGCTCACGGGGCTCGTGCCTCCCTCCTCCCTGGCCCCCAACTGTGGGCCCCCCTGCACGCAGCTGCCAGAACTGGGGGCAGCAGCGGAAACGCGTTCGGGGCCAGCAGTGCTATTGATCCGGCCTTAGGCAGGGAGCCAGGTCTCAGGCACCCCACTAAGATTCCAGATCCCCCCCAGGGAGCCGAGGGCCAGCAGGCTCGAGTCACATTCGCCTTGTCTCATCAGCCGGCGCGCGTGACTGGGGGCAGGTCTCTGCAAAAGGATATCATCTTGGCGGCCTCGGCCTCCCCCTCCGCCTGCACGATCTTCTGTCGTTGTTCCTGCTTCGCCTTCTCCACCAAGAACTGGGCCCGCTGGGCCTCTTGCTGGGCTGCGGGAGCCGGGAGCCGGGGTCACAGATGAGGGTCAGGACGGCCCCCCCCCAGCAGCCGGCGCCCCACTCCCCTGAGACTCACCCACTTGTTTGGCTTCGACAGCGGCTGTGTACTCTCGGCTGAAACTCAGCTCCGTGATGGCGACATCATCCAGGATGAGGCTGAAGTCCTTGGCCCTCTCGGTCAGCTCTCGCCGGATCAGTAGGGACACCTGGGTGGAGGATTGAGGAGGGGATGGGACGGGTGGGGTGACTTGAAGACTGGGAGGAAGGTGTGCTGCTATGACAACCTAAAAGCGGCTTTCAAGTGTGGCCAAGAAGGTGCTGCCCGTCTTACTTCCTCACTGAAATAAACACCAAGCCAATGCCACACTATGAGCTGAATTCCAACCCCTGGCTCTTCCGTGGCTTCTGAGATGACAAACTTTCATGGATAGTCTCACTTTCCTCCCTAAGAGCGGCTTGTGGGCCTGACCCACCGACCTTACAATTAGTGCACCAATACTCAACCCATGGCACCACCAAAACAGAAAACACAACCAGGAAACCCCAGGCTCCGTGTCATGGAGTTGAATTAAAACAGGCAAAGAACCACCTTTGGGGGCTTCTGAAGGTATGAATCCTTCTGGGATCAGCAAGCCCCATCTTTTCCCCTCGGAGCAGAGGGTGGGTTTGAACAGCTCACCTGGTTAGCAGTCCAATATGTAGCCAATACACTACCAGGCTTTCTGTCCCCCCATGTGCACATTTGAATTGAATGGATTAATCTCCTGGCAGAGGAGCCAGGTTCAGAGGTGGGGCGACTGCCCTAGGTCACGCCAACTCCACCCCTTTTCCACATGTACCTTCCCTTTCCCCCATGGAGACAAACCTGACACAAGCCTCCTCACCGGGAGAGGTGAACAGAGCCTGCCCTCTGTTAGCGGCCCCCTCTGCTCCTCGCCACAGACGGTGCCGGAGGCTGCCTTAGCTCTCCCTGTTTCCCAGAATACCAGCTTCAAGATCAATCTTCTGGATGAAGCTGCCTTTCCTGGTGCCTGGACCCCTCAGGGGAAGAAAAGTTGCCGTGCCAATGGTGGGGGTCAGACCTGCGCCCGCTGGGTGATCAGCTGGGAGGCATTGAACTTGGCCACCACGCTCTTGAGCACCTCGTTGACGATGGACGGCAGCACGCGCTCCTCGTAGTCCAGCCCCAGGCGCTGGTACATGCTGGGGAGCTCCAGGGCGTTGGGCCGAGACAGCACCCGCAGGGAGATGTTCACCATCTGCAGATCTGACAACGAAGCAGCCAGGGCGGCTGGGTGAGGCCACCGGACCTCATCTATAGCCCCTCGGTCAACACTGACAGCTCCCCTCGAGGCACATTCTCCTTGGGGTGTGGACACTTGAGCATCCTGCAGGGGTGAGTAAAAAGTGGGCCCACAGACCAAACCAAACGCACCCTCCGCCTCTGGCGAAGTGCCTCTCTAGCTGCAGGCCCCTAAGGGGAGAGTGGCCCTTTTGTGTCCAGAACCTGGATGGTCACGCATGGTCCTCCCTTGAGGGCCAGGACGGCTCTGTGGATCTCCGTCCTGGGCTTAGGAGGTAAACAAATGACAAGCCCTAAGAATAGGACAAAGAAGGGCTTAACACCCGGGGGGCTGGGGGCTCAGTGCGCAGATGGGTGGGCAGAGGCAGGGGCCTGACTTCATCCTCCCCCTGAGACCCCCCGCCAGGCGGGTGTCGTCTCTCTCTCGGGTGTCCACACCTACCTTTGGAGCCTGTGGGAGAGGAGATTTTCCGGGGTCTGGCCCGGATGTCATAGATGATGGGGTACTGGAACCAGGGGATCCTGGCGCGGAGAGAAGGGGCACAGGCGTTAGGCTGCACCTCGCCCCGACGACGGGGGTGTGCGGGGGAGGGGAGGAGGGGGAGGGAGGAGCGTCTCCTTCCCTCCGGAGCACCACTCATGAGCTCCTGGCGCGTCGGCCGGGCCTGGCGTCCTGGGCAGGGAAGCGAGGCGTGGGCCGGGCGGTACCGGACCCGCGTGCGGGGCAAGGCGCGGGGTCAGTGCGTCTCCGCCCGCCATTACCTGAAGTGGAGGCCCTCGGCCAGGATGGTGTCCTGCTGCACGCCGCCGATGCGGTTAAAGAAGATGGCTCTGTGGCCGCCTTCCACTGCGGAGGGAAGGGCAATCAGGCGCGCGGGGCTGCGGCGGCCGGGCCAGGCCCGGGGGGGGGGTGGGGGGGCGCAAGGGCTGCCGGGGCGTGGGGAGCGGGGCCCGGGGGTCTCGGCGGGGGGCTCACCGGTGAACACGGACTCGCGCACGCCGTAGGCCACGGCGCCGGCCCCCAGCAGCAACTTCAGCGCCATGCCCATGCCCCGCGGGCCAGCGGGCAGCCGTCCCGCTAAGTCCTTCAAGTTCTGGGCCATGTCCGCGCCCGACGTCGGCGGGGCCAGGGGTCAGAAGGGGGTCCGGCCCGCCGCGACCCAGCCCCAGTCCGAGGCGCGCACCCTTCGCACGAGGGTCCCGAGCCCGCACTGCGAGCAGGCGAAAGGGCACCGGAAGTGCGCTCCCTTCTAAGCCCTCCCCCTCCGCCCCGCCCCGCGGCGGACCCAAACTTCGCGCACCGGAACGGCGCGCCCGGAAGTTGCCGCCCCTTCTGGCACTCTGCCCGCCCCCAGCGGCTTCCAGAGCCAACCAGCGCCATTTCCGAACTCCCGCTTTCAAAATGGCAGCCGGAAGGCAGCGGGCGACGGGGGCGAGGTCGGCGGCGGCGCGGGGCTGGGCTCGGAGAGGGCGACGCTAGGGCCGTGGCGTAAGTTCCGGTGGGGTTGCAAGATGGCCGCGCCCAGGGGCCGGTTGCCGCCTCGTGAACGGCGCGGGGAGCCGGAGCAGAGCTGGGATGCCGGGCCGCCCAAGCGGCCCCGACCCGGGGCGGGAAGCAAGATTGGCGGCTGTCGGCTCATTGTGGTGCTGGAAGGGGCCAGTCTGGAGACGGTCAAGGTAGTTTGGGGCAGGGGTTTGGGAGGCGGGAGCTGCCCGACGGGCCGGCTTGCATTTGGGGGGATGGGGGCTGAGCGGCTGCGTGGGAGGACAGCAGAGAGGTGAGACGTCCATTTGACACAAAGGTAGCTTATGTATGTATGTATGTGTATATATATGTATTGCATTGGCTCTCCGTTCATATTTTTTTGGGGGGAGTTTTGGGGCATCACTGCTCTCGGTGGTAGGAGTAGGAGGCCCAGCCCCACTGCTGGAATTGAACCTCCGTCCCAGGGGGCCGCAGTCCCGTGCACAACCACTACGCCACCGGGGCTCAGCCCGTCCTTTCATTTTCATCTATAGTTTTGGTATAGCTAACAGAACGATTGGCCCATCTTTGCCTTTCATGTACCTGCTGTATCTGAATATTAACTTTGACATCATGTCAGCTCTTCCTCAGACCGTAAAGCACAGAGTGTGAGAAGCCCGTCTTGTGGGAGCCCGGCACAGTGGTTGACAATGTACACCAGCACTAGACCGGCTGCCTGAGTTCAGATCCCCTCTCCGGTATCTCCTGGCTGTGTGACCTTCGGCATATCCCGTAGCCACTCGGTTTTCTTTCATAACGAAAAACAAGTTGGTGGCAGCAATTGTATGATTCTGCTTGATGTGTCTCAACTATGGAATGACATGATATCTGTATTACCGCTCAATAAAATGGATTAACCCCACCTTCCACCCCCAACCAAGCAGCACCCCGTTCCAAAACAAACCATTTGCTGGCCAGCTCACAGTTCCTGTGACTCACGGATGTCCCTGCACCCCCAGGGATTCAGGATGGGTTTGGGGGTGGAGATGCCCCCCCTTCTGAGGTGCCTCTCTTCCTTCATTCTTTGAATTCCAGCCTCCACCTTTTTTTTCGTTTGTATTTTTTTGGGGGGGCATCACTGCCCTCTGGTGGTTGTGGGAGCTACCCAGCCTTGCTCCTGAGAGCTGCCACTGGATTTGAACCGCTAAGCCCACGGGCCGCAGTCTGTCCAGCACTCAACCACTTACGGGGCTCAGGCCACCTCCACCTTTAAGTTCTTTGAAAGCACTGCCTTCTCTTACCTTGTTAAGGCCATGGCCTGTGTTCTCCATTGCCACGTATTTGTTCATTCACTGAACAAGGAGGTATTGAGTCTCCAGTTAAATACTACCTCTTCAGAGAAATGACCCCCCCCTTCCAGGTTTAAGTCAGTAACTCATTAGGGGACCCTTCATTTGTCCATTAGGCTTAGCAGTTTAAACAGGCCTGTGATGGTTTACAATTTGCCTTTCATTTAGAAGGATTTCTGAGAACAAGTCTAAAATCCCTTTGGTGCCTGGAGTTTGGGCAGACATGGCGCGGGCTGGGACCCTCGCTGGCGAGATGGCCGTGGGTGTTTTGCCTGTGTGTGGGGGGGAGGTTGGGCTCTTTATACGTGGATGCTGTAGTTCACAAAACGACACGTTTAAAGGCCAGTCTTCAATGTCTCAACTCTCACGTCTTCATTGCCATTTTTCTCGCTTTTTAAAAATCTGAACTCATGCTGTTGCTGAGATGAAGTCTTAAAACTGGGAATAAGCCTCTTTTGTTGTACTCCTGAGACGAATCCCCCCTCCGGACCCTCTCTTGTGATATAGAATCTGTACGCTTCATCTTGTTAGGATTTACAGCTCCTCACATAGCGCACATCTTCCGTAAGCCGACTGAGCTTCGTGAGTCTATCTTGCCCACGGCGCGCTAGTTGCTTCTTGTGGAAAGTGAACCCTCACCCAGCTCACAAAGCCCTCCTTGGCGGTGCCCGCAGCCCGGCGTGCCCCTCGTGCCTTTCCCTCCGAGGTCAGTAGTTACTCGGAATACCCGCCGCAGGGCTTCTGACTCACTCGGACTGGAGTTGGCCTGAAAGTCCCCCGATGCTGCTGCTGCTTTGGACCCCTCTGCTCTGAGGCACGGAGTGAGGCCCTCCATGGGAGCTAATGTTCCCTCCTCCTCTCGCCCGCCCTCCAGGCAGGCCGCACCTATGAACTGCTCAACTGTGACAAGCACAAGTCTCTGCTGCTGAAGAATGGTCGGGACCCTGGGGAAGTGAGGCCAGACATAGCCCACCAGGTAACTCCCAGAGAGGTCCGTGTCCCCCCCGCCCCGCTTTGGCTGGAGGCGGAGGCCGTGACCCACTCTGTCTCCCGCCTCCCTCCGTCAGAGTTTACTGATGCTGATGGACAGCCCCCTGAACCGAGCTGGCCTGCTCCAGGTTTACATCCACACCCAGAAGAACGTGCTGATTGAAGTGAACCCCCAGACCCGAATCCCCAGAACCTTCGACCGTTTCTGCGGCCTCATGGGTGAGAAAGAAGCCTTCGGGCAGAGAGGTTCTGTAGGGGAGAAGGGGAGAGGAAAGGAGAAGTCGAAACATGGACGACGCTTTAAAGTGGGGTCCACAGCATGATAGCAAGCGGCACTGGGACCCAGCACCCCCTACTCGGGCGGCCCGCTGGAGCCAGCAGCTCGGACCCGCTGCCCGGCCTGGCCATGGCCGTCTGACAGGGTCAGCATCCGCAGCCTCCCAAGCCCTAAGCGCTCCTCTGCCCTGGTGGGTTTCTGAGCTGGTGCTGCCCCTGTGGAGGCGGGCCTGTGGCCCACAGCGGCCTGCTCGCCCAGGCATGTCATCTGGGAGTGGGACACACCTGAGTCTTTTGGCCTAGTGGGTTCCTGGGCGGGTGAAAGGTGGGGGGGGGGCTCCACTTAGCCCTGCCCTCCTTCCCACCCCCTTCTTTCAGTTCAACTTTTACACAAACTCAGCGTGCGAGCAGCTGACGGCCCCCAGAAGCTGCTGAAGGTGAGGGGTGGAGTCTTCTGGGGAGGGAGGGTCTGAAGAATGGGACAGGAACTGATGGGTTTTTTCTTTTTAAAGGTTATCAAGAATCCCGTGTCCGATCACTTCCCCGTTGGATGCATGAAAATCGGCACCTCTTTTTCCAGTCCGGTCGTTAGCGATGTGCGAGAGTTGGTGCCCAGCAGTGACCCTATCGTCTTTGTGGTGGGGGCCTTTGCCCATGGCCAGGTGAGGGCGTGGTAGGTCTCAGAGGACACCTGCCACCCTGTGCCCCTGTGTGTTTTCCTCAGTCCTCCGAGGGCAGTGCTTGCTCCGCTGTGGGGCTGAGACTTGGTACAGAATGCAGGCGGCAGTGAGCATTTGGACAATCCTTGTTTTGTCGAGCTCGAGGGAGAAGCAGACGGTAACACGGAGGTCCCACGTCCTGTCCCAGGACCTGGCCTTGGAGGACTTAGGGGATATCTGTAATAGAGCTCTGGTTGCACACGGGATAGTGCAGCCGAGGTCCCTGCTCTAGGACTGGGCCGACCCTGCGTGGACTCCGCTGGTGCTAGCCAGCTGTGACCGACGGAACCCCTTCCTCCCTAGGTCGACGTGGAATACACAGAGAAGATGGTGTCCATCAGCAACTACCCCCTTTCTGCTGCCCTCACCTGTGCAAAACTGACCACAGCCTTTGAGGAAGTGTGGGGCGTCGTCTGACAGGAGGCCTGTGGTTCCCCACACAGACGGCTGGCTCCTCTGGACTCTGGCTGTGCCGACGCTGAGCTGCGCTGAGCTTCCTCCCTGGGTACCTGGAGACGGGAAGCGGGGGCCGTACTCGGGCTCTTAGTCTGTCCTATAAACACAACTCTTTTGTACACCTGGCTGTTCTTGGCGGGGGGCAGAGCGCCTATGCTTCTCAGGGCTCCCAATATCAAGTCTCAGCTCCCCCAGACCTCAGCTGGAGACAGGAGGCTCCCCGCGAGGGCAGCTGCGGGAACGGGCGTTGGAAAGGAGGCAGCCAAGAAGGCGAGGGGTGAAAAACAGAACAGAGTGATTTTATATGGTACAGTTCCAAGGTAGAAAAGGTGGGGCCATGTACCCCACGCCTCTTCCCCCCTTTCCCTGGGGGTGGGGGTGGTAGCGGCACACGTACAATCGTCGTAAATTGGCAGAAGAAAAACCCAACAGATTCCTGGCTAGAGGGGAGAGATAAGGCAGCGTGCTGGGGGGGTCCGGAGGGGGACATGGGCCCCTCGGCTCCTCCCACAAGAGTTTCCCCTTTGGCCCCAGATGAAGACTTGGCTGGCAGCAGAGGCACAGCAAGGAGTGCCATGTCTTCCAGTCCCCTGCTCCGTGTTCTGTGCTCGGGGCGGGGTCCTGTGAAAGGGACACACACTGGTCAGGCACCCGCCCTGGACTGCCTCTCCCTCCCCATCACCCAGATGGACAGACATGTATCCGCTGTGCAGCATTCAGAGGGGCGGGCAGGCGGGGCAGGCAGGTGTCTCTTAGTTGTGGTGACTCGTGGTCGGTGGCTTGCCTGCCGTGCAGGAGGCCGAGGCTGGGGCACATCGTGCAACACTCCCCCATCCCTCCCATCGGTCACAGCTCATGTGTCGCTGCCGTGATTAAGATGGTCCACTTCTGGAAACCAGCTAATGAAAGCCCTGCAGGTCACAGTGCAGCCCCTGCCCACTCTTGGGGGTGGGGTGGTGGCCAGGCCTGGGGGCTGGCTGGACAGGAACTTCCCATCGCCCCCGGCGGTCTTGAGTCCGGCTGCAGGGCCTCCTACTCACCACGAAGATGAGGTTATTCCATTTTCTTGAGCTTCTCTTTCCTTGGCACCAGTGCTTTGTGGATATAAGGCAGTGTGACTAGCAGACTCAGGAAGACGATGTGGCCCAGGAAATAGACGGACTGGTACACCTGTCGGCAGCAAGAGGCCACTGAGGTGGAGGGCATGGGGCGCTCCTTCCTGCCCGAGGCGTCACGGGTTCCCCCACCCTCCCGAGCAGGCCCTCACCTTCAGCCACTTGTCCCAGGTGAAGAGGCAGAAGGCGGTCATGGAGTAGCCCATGAAGAGCCAGTGCACGGTCTGCTGCACCAGGTAGAAGAGGGGCTGGAGGGCGGAGATGGACGCCAGCTTGCTCAGGGCGGGGCTCTCCCGAATGAGGCTGGCGGCCTGGGGAGGAAGGCGAGAGGTGAGGCCCCTGTCACCTGATTCCTGCCCCTCGGCGTCCGGCCCTCGGCGCTACCCACCTGCCTCTCCACCGTCACAATGAGGAACTCCATCTGGAAGCAGATCAGGTATCCTGAGTGTAGGCCATGCCAGAGGGCCAGGAACAGCAACGAGAGACCCTGGGATAATTCTTTATTTCCAAGGAACTTGAGTCTCTTGAAGAAGTAACTAGAGAAAAGGGTGGGCAGGGAGCCTCAGACCAGGCCTGGCCGGGGGCGTGGCCCTGCCTCTGGGTTCTGGGCGCTGTGGGGAAGGAGTGGAGCTGGCTCCCACTTGTGGCGACCAAGGGTGAGGGAGGCGGTGCTAGTGCTACGTGCTGAGCTTAGAGATGGAAGGCAGTGAAGGACTCACAGTTTAGAGACCGAGAACAGACCCAAGGCTTAGCTGGGTGGTCTCGGGCAAGCCACTTCATTCAACAGATAATGACTGTGTGCCTACTGAGTGCCTGACGCGGGGGCCACAGTGGTGGACAGGACAGACCAGTCCTCTGCTCACATCTCTAGTGGTGGGACAAACAAGCAAACAAACAAAAGATGCTTTTAAACAATGCACGGGAGAGACCAGGAGACCGGAGCGGGGCTGGAACCTGAGCCTGGCGGCCCTTGCTTGGTGTTTTACTCAGGAGAGGGGCAGGGACACACACTGAGTTGCAGGTGTGTGCCAGAGAGGGCCAGAGGGTTCTGCCTGAAGTGGGAAGAGATGGACAGAGGGCCGTCACTGGGATGCCCGTCCCCCCATCCGGAGATGTCATGGCAGGCACAGGCAGGACTGGGGGCGCACATCTCCCCCAATGGCTCACCGGGACACCCAGGCGTTGGTGTTGATGTTGAAGGAGCTGATGGTGCCCGTGAAGCGGGGGGTGGTCTCAAAGAGCCACACCTTCATGTTGGCGCAGGCGTCCCACTTGGCTTCGTGGTTTCCGACCATGCCGGCGAAGCCCAGGCCTGTCAGGATGCACACCCCTTCCTGAGGGAAGGGGCAGCGGTCAGGGTGCTAGCCGCCCCCCACCCTCCCGCGGCGGTGTGTGTGTCTGGGCCCGGGAGCACCTTCACTCACCGTGACGAGCCAGCAAGTGACGTACTTGTAGAGTACAAACTTGCCCCAGACCAGCATGTACATGCAGCGGAACCAGAAGGGACGGTTCTTGCAGGAAGAAGCAACATGTGCGTTAGGGATGTCGCGTGTGCAGCAGGCCACGCTCCCTTTCCCAGTCTGCCTTTGCAAACCGGTGGCTGACTACGCTGGACACGCTCCCCCGCGGCCAAGTGCCCCCTGCCTCTTGGGGCCGGGAGGGCTTGGCATTGGGAGCACTTCCCCCCACTTCCTTTCCTTGTCCAGGGCAGCACAGAGGGACCACCTCCCCCTTCCCTGTCGCCCTAGAAGCTGCCAAAGCCACCCAACAGATTCTCCTTGAGGTGGGGGTGGGGGAGGAACCAGAGGCGACTGGTTCCAGGATTCTCGGGGCTGCACTAACCAGCTCGGAGGAGCTCCTGGGGGAGGGCAGAGGTGTGGGAGGGCGCCTGGCACAGCCCTGTGCCTGCGGAGGCCCTGCCACGCTGGCTGAGAACTGCATCCTGGCCGGCCCCGACAACAGTTCCCACAGACCCAGAGCAGGACCAGTACGCGTTGGCGGACAGCGCGGCCCCTGACTTGTTCCGGGGACCCTGACGCTCGCCACCTCCCCGAGGTCCTGCTGCGGAGGGAGCAGCCTCTTACCTCATAGTCTGGGGTGAGGAGGTAATCGTCTGTGATGTGGGGGCTGAGCACGGTGTAGCCCACCAGGTAGACCAGGCCCAGGCCCAGGCGCTTGAGAGCTGGTATGACGCTGGAAAGGAAGAGGGGGGGGTCAGAGGGCAGTCGGGCCCCCTTTGTCCTCTGCTTTCATTAGGGCCGGGAGGGCTTCGTGGTGAGTTCAGCCCAGTGGGGCAGGAGCAGCGCTGGGGTCTGAAGTCTATGCACCGTCTCTGGTCAAGATAGCTACTCTGGGGTGGGGGTGGGGGAGTAGGGGGTCCTTTGACCTCCCTGAGAAGGGGGGGGGGTGCCAGGTCGTGAGCTGCCTGCCCACTCGGAATGCTCTTCAGGGGTCTCAGGGGACTGGAGGCCCCGCCAAAAGAAGTGCAAGCAGCAACCCAGGTTGGTGGACACGGACACGGGTGTCTTAGTGGCGGGACTCTTCAGAAACTTCAGATTTTCTAGAGGGGACCTCAGAGTTCGTGGGAAGTGGGATTCAAAGGTAACGCAGCCTTCCCACAAACTTGAAAGTGCTTGCTGTCTCACACATACACACCACCACAGTGGGAAAGTATAGGTGACATTCAAAAAATCTTTTTAGATGAAGAGTAGGTCTTAGCGACAGGGCCAGCACTGTTGAGGTAACAGCCGGTGGCGCAGAAGTACACTTGGCATGACGCACCACCGGTCAGACTGGTCGGGGCCCACGGGCGCTCCGGGCCCAGGCGCTGGCTTCTACGGGTGGGATTGGCCTCGGGCTGGGCGCTTCAGCAGGATGCAGAGGGCAGTTCGTTACCTGCTGGGTATCTTCCCTGGTCTGTCAGTCAGCTGCCCCTGCACCAGCTTCATGTAGTGGTTCATGGAGAACTGGGGTCCCACCAAGAAGGCTCCATAGAAGTAGGAGAAGCCGGCCACTTCCAGCAGGGAGGGGGTGCCCCGAATGGCATATCTCTGTTGCTCAGAGGTCAAGGAGCCCTATGCCGAGAAGGGAACGAGTGGTTCAGGAGGCCTTGAAGATCCTATATGAGAGCCAGTTTGCCTGCCCCCCACCCTTGGGTCTCACTACACTGGCGGTGGGGTGGGGGTGTCCTCAAATAGTCATCGCCTTGTGGAACTGAGGTGGGGAGAAACAGTTGCTTCACTTGAAAATGAGCATGTGTGTGCGGTGGTGGTGGGGTAACTTAGCAACGGGTGCCTGTTGCTGCTTTTCCAAATGCCTGTGTGCACTGATCTCTGGACTTGATGCAAGAGCTGGATGCTGGCCACATTAGGCTTGCTGCCCTTTGCTCAGTGCCCTGTGGAACAGGGCGGTCCCACAGGCTGGGAAGTGAGGGAGGGCCGTTATGTCATTTGGTGACAACAGTCTTGCCTCTCCTCGGCAGAGGGGTGAGCACTCACCTGATCTTTCCCCCCGTCAAAGTAGTCCACCGCCAAACCTGGGCAGAGAGAGAGGCGTGGGTACGGCAGGGGAGAGGACGCAGAGGACAGCCGGGAGTGGGGTGGGGGGAGCACAGACGAGGTCTTGGGCCCGGTCAGGGCGGAGCCTAGGTGCAAGAGGGGAAGGCAGTGACCCACCACTCACCAATCAACTTCAAAGTGAGGACACAATGTGGCATGGTCCACTTGATATCGTAGTTGCCAGTGGCTGTGAAATAATATCCAGCGAGAAGGTAGACCTAGGAGGGGACAGTGGGTATCTACCATCATTCCTATTGGACTGTGTCTGACTCCGACAACCAACTTAGGCCTCTCTTCTCTTGGTCTCTGGCCTGAAGCCTTCGGAAAACCACACTGGGAGACAGGGACGCCAGGAGAACCCTGATGCAGGCTTCCCAGCGACAGGAGAGGCTCCCCGGGGATCAGAATGTACATATTCAGATCCGGCGGCTCACTCGGGCTGGCCGCCTGCCTCACCACAAAGTGGCACCCCTTGGGCACGACTGGGCGAATCCTGATCAGACTCTGAGGCGGGTCAAGCCCTTCGTTGGGTTTGCAGGGGAGCCCTTGGGGTGTGTGAGAGGTGACCTCGCTGGGAAGTGTTGGGGCAGGAGATTAGCTCACGTCCTCCTCCCACTGCCCCTGCTGTCAGCGGGGACCAGGTAAGCGGGCCGCCCCGGGGCAGACGCTCACCATCTGGAAGCAGAACGTGGTGAGGACGGCGGTGACCGTGCGGCCCATCAGGCGAAGAATGGAGAACTGGAGCACGACGCACAGCAGGGAGTGATAGAGCTGGGATCCTGGAGGGCAAACGGGGGCCAGGTGTGGCGAGCTTGTGCTTCCACCCTTCTTGTGACGTCCACCCACACAGAACGGATGGATGGACTAACTCTGGTCATGGGCGCTTGCTTGGCCGCCCCCAGAATCATCTCCTGTTTGGAGGTAGGGCTTCTCAGAAGAAAAGGCTGATCAATAATTGAACTAGTTACAGGGTTTTATTGGGCAGAAAGGACGGCTCGGGGACAGGAGCGCCCCTGTAGAGACCCCTCCACATACAGGACGGCCTGCTCTTGGGATTTCCCACAAGAGGAATGTGAGACGATGGGTTGGCGTTTGTGAACCTTCAGGAGGCCAGCCATGCAAAAGGGGGTGTTCAGTGGGCTGGTTTTTTAATCTGTGTGTCACCTCATTATTGGAGCTTTGTCAGAATTGTCTGTATCAGGAGCTCCCATTTCTGGGAAGGGCTAAGAGTGCCGGGATGGGGGAGAGGGTGGATTTTCTTCAGCAGGAGCTCCAGGTGTGGTTTTGTTTCTGAATGCTTGAGCGGGCAGTTGACTCCCAGCAGGGACTGCTGGGACCTGCCGGGCAGTGCCTCCAACGGGGGAGAGGAACCGAGGCCTCCAGGGCCCAGGCTGGGAGGTGAGTGAGTGCACATACAGGACTGCAGGGCAGGAAGGGCGAGGCGTCACCCGGAGCCCCCGGGACCATCCAGTTCTCTCCAGGATATTTTGTTCACCTCGCGTCTTTCCCAAGTCCTCTACGTTCTAGTCGCTGCTGACGCAATTCACTTACCAAAGTTAAAGTAGGCAATCGAGAGGCCCGTGAAGGTGTGGAAGAGGTGGATGAGGTAGCTGTCCTTGAAGAAAAGGTAATGCCGATAAAACAAAGCTAACGGGTAACCTGGAGGGAGGGAGGGAGAAGAGGGTTACCGATGCTGATGCCTGGTGCCATCCCAGGAGTTGGTGTTGAGAATGTATTTAGCATGAAACGCAGTCTAGGAAGGACAAGAACACACTCTATGGATGCCCACAGAGAACATGATAGCCGTGTCCCAAGAATCAAAAGATTCCCCTCTTCTCGGGAAACAAAACTTAAAAAAAAAAATTATTTTGTTGGGACTGTGTGTGTTCAAACACACAATGGGAGTTTCCACACATGTAATCCAGTAACAGTAAGTCTCATTTGGGAGCTGTGCAACCTATGTCCCCCCCTCCCGTCGCTGCACCGCTCCTCCTCCTCCACCTCCGTCCACGTCAACTCCATGCCTGTGGGATACAGAAAGGTTGTCCACATCTATTTTGTAAATGCCGGTTACCCTTGGAGGTCAATGTCAGTTGCTTAGAGGCGTTCTCCCTGAGGCCATCAGCCGCCTGGAGCAATCAGCCACCATTCTCCCACCCTAGGTGGGACCCACTCCTTGCTGATAAGGATAGTGGATGTTTCCTTGAAGGAGCAGGGGGACCAGGGAAAGCCCATCCAGGACGACCAAGGTTAGACTGCCATCTTAAATCTAGGGTCTGCCCAACTGGTCACACGTACACCTCTTGGTGGTTCCCGTTCCACCCCCCCACTACAATCCCTTCCCATTATGATGTACTCAGGGGGCTGGCGTCGCCCCTGTGTATATAAACCTTAATGAGAAATCTGCTCGCTCACTCTCGGGGCTGTGGTGAGCAGGCTACCATGAAATGTGTCTGACTTTTATGGTTCTCTGACCTGACAATGGCCTCAATGTATCACTGCCCCCACAATTGCCCTAGGCTGGTTTCTTCTGGCGCTGCCCCATCTCCTGACTTGCCCTGGGGTCAATTTGATCCCACCCCTACAGTGCCTGACAACATGCTGCAGGCAGACATTCTTAGCAAGTCAGCGAAACTTCTTGTTTGGCTTTAAGAAGAAGTCAGGCGATATTTTTGATGTCACACTGAAAGATGATCAAAGTCTCATAGTCTCGGGAGGCTCATCTTGATTCAGGCTCCAGAAAGTCTGCAGTCCAGAACATAAAACTCTGTTCTGCAAGTTTACACTTTTCATCAGAATTCCTCTACGGAATCATCGAAAAAAAATATTTTCCCCCCTTCAATTTTAAGCTTTTTTATTGTGGTGAAAGTTTAGAGTGAAAAAATGGCTTCCCATTCAACAATTCATATGTATCTTGTTCCATGACAATGACTGTGACCCTGCAAAATAATGGCCACATCATGACATTGACAGTGACCTCCAAAATGTAACAGCTTCTTGTTGAGTTCAGGTCTTACTGCAGCTGGCCGCAGACAACACACACACACACATTCTCTCTCTCTCTGCTGATCTTGAATCGTCTTCATTCTGTTGAGAGAAGTTCTTTTATTTTTTCCAAGAAATGCAAATTTAGAACTTAAGCCATTGTTTACTCTGAAGCAATACAAAAGTAGGTCTTTGAGCAGGGTACTTCTGCTCAGCTGTTAGGTCCGGCCCAACTCTAATCTGCGCTCATTAAACACTACTAGGAACTTCTAGGTCATGGACGGTTTCGTTCATAAGGAATCCAATGGGCCCGGCTATGCTCCAGAAACACTATTTCACCCCTTTGGGCCCGTTTACAATTCCATCACCTGTTCCATTGGCATAGAATCTGTCAGATTATCAAGAGAACCATCAATTAACTAACACCCAGGCTATGCAGCGTGACTGGTTATGGCAGGCAGTCGATTGGGTCTGTGTGGGGGCACTGCTCACCGACGGGCGCTCTGCGCACCCACCATGCCATTCAGCCCACTTCTGTGGCCTGGACTCGGGCGAGGCCGGGATGCCGCGTGGCGGGCCGTGACTGGGTGGCCGGGGCTCTCCGATGGCCGCATGGCCCCGGGGGCTTCACTCAGTGCCCACGCGACGATTCTGACCCCTGGCTACTCCCCGGCCTGGGCAGAGAAGGGCCCTGCAGCGTGTCCAAGGCTGTGACTTGACGGAAGCAGCCGCCACTCCTTTGTAGTTGGGTGACGAGTCGCTGGGTGCCTTTAACCTGGGCACCTCACTGATGACGGAAGGGAAAAGGTCAACAAATTCTGGTATTCCTCTATCAGAATCGGCATGCTCCCTGGTTTGACCACACGACTATAAAGAGATCTGGCTGGTGAGCGTGCAGCTCACCATTCCTACTGCCTTGGAAAGAAGGGGAACCCCTACTGATTTTTGGAAGGACTCGTAACCTATCATAATTGGTGTACTTCAAATTGGCCATAAGTCTTATTTATTTATTTGGGGGGGGGCATCACTGCCCTCTGGTGGTCATGGGGGCTACCCAGCGCCGCTCCTGAGAGCCACCACTAGATTTGAACCACCAAGTCCACGGGCCACAGCCCCGCACTCAACCACTTATGCCATCGGGGCTCAGCCCTGACCATAAGTTTTAATAGCTGCAATCTTGGCTTTGACATTCTAAATTGCAGTGAGTTAATCTTTTAACATCCGCAGTAAACTCTGCCCTGCGTTGTTTGGTTAGCACTGTAGTGTTCGGCGCAAGATCAGATGTAACGGGGAGAGCTCAATTACTGGTTAAATGATTAAGTTAATGGACAAGCATATTTATAGCAACAGTTTTGGCTTACATCCTTCAAGCTACCCTCTGCTCTGCTCCCAATAGATCTTCTTCTCTAAACTTCAGATCACAGCCCGTGTATTGATGTATCGACTTGCTGGTGTTCTTCGATAGCTGCTTCCCTGATAGCAAGGTTCTGTCTCCAGTGTAGGGTTTCATACACGGAGTTAATTCCAGAGACATAAACTGTGATGGCGCATTCCTCCTCATCCACGTACTTCTTGATAAATGTTGACTAAGTGCCTCCCTCCCCCACGCCAGGCAGAGTTTATGGAACATAGGATGGGGTGAGGTGGGAGTGGCACATCGTGGTTATTTTCTAGCTGCCTGCGATGAAGTAAGATAGAGTTACCAGCTCCGGAGAGAGGAGCCATCTGTGAGCCCTTCACAGTCAGAAGATCAAGTTTCCCATGCATCACAGGGGCAGAGGGTTGGCAGGGACGGAATCAAGCCAGGCTAGCAGCAAGTGCTGCCAAGAACCAGAGCCAGGCCCGAGAAAGGATACAGCATGGCCATTCCACTGCCCTCCATCTTTGGCTTTGGAAATGTCTAGGAAGAGGGGAAGAAGGAATGGAGAGAGCCCAGCAGAGCAAGTCTAATGATCGAGAGCACTCACAAAAAAGTTTTGGACTGCTGAGCCCCGGTGGCGTAGTGGTTGCGTACGGGACTGCGGCCCACTGGGTTGGAGGTTCAAATCCAGCAGCAAGGCTGCTACTCCCACCACCAGGGGCAGTGATGCCAAAAAAAAAAAAAAAAAAGTTTTGGATTGCTAAGCCCACAGCCCCTGAAGCACTAAAACCCTTAATACTTTGGAATGCTCAACATTGAGAAATTCAGCACGTTATTTTGCTTCCTTAAAGCTGATGTTTTCTTGGTTATCTGGGCCATGGTTATTTTCAAGTCCAGTCACAATGGCTCGATGACCTACTGAAGTACATAAAAGAGCCTGCTCTGACACTAATAAGCCCAGGCTGTTCTGAAATCTGAGTTCTTGTATCCATTTCTTGTATGGTTCCGACCCCGTTCCTTGCTATTCTGGGATCAATAGTCCACTTTTTGAGCTTTCACTATGCCTGCCAAGAAAAGTTCCTTCCCTTCTCTACTTTGGCTGTATCGCAGGCTCTAGAAACCCTAACTTTCACTTAAAGGTAGAAGAAGAGAAATTAGCTCAGAACAAGGGCCTTTGAAACTTTTCTTGGGTAACATCTATTCTGGCGACTCAAAGATCTTTTTTGGGGGACGGGTGATCCCCTGTGGTTGGGTCTATTCTGGGGAGTGCAAGTTCCAGGTGAAGCGTTAGCAGCACTTAGGAAGGTGGAGCAATTGGGGAAGACACACAAAGCCCAAACGTAGCAGGCCAGGATGCAGACAGCGCTAAGCCAGCAAGGCCTGCAAGGAGCTGCGGATGGTGCCGGGTGAGGTGCTGTGACAACCCCGCCAGATCAGAAGCGGGTAGACACCAAACCTCGCGCTTGACTGCGGCACAGCTCAGCAGGCTCTGAGGCCCGGCTGCCTGAACTGGTGCAGGATGTGCTGCTTTTCCAGGAGGGTGCTGTCCTCCGAGTGGTTTCTAAATCTTAACGCCTTTTTTGTGGGAGCCAGTCATAAAGGGGGCTCCACTCAGAATTATCTGAAGAATCTACAGCAACAACAAAGGCTTTATTCCTCACCTGGCTACCTCCCTGCGCCCGTTTCAGTAGGTTTGAGTGGGAAGGGAGCTCTACCTTAAAAAAAGTGTTCCCTCGTGCAAAGCAGGGCAGTCCTGGGGGGAGGAGGGCTGGAGGGTCAGAGTCTTCCTGATGGCAGCCAGGGCTGTCTTTCCTTGAACAGCACCGACGAGGCGGGGTTCTGGTCTGTGAACCAGGCCCAAAGACTTTTAGGAACTGGTTTGGCAGCCCTGCAGTTTTCCCTTCTTCTTCTTCTTCAAGGAAGGCTTTTGGAAACTGATGAGCAGATGAAGGATGATGACTTCAACCGGAGGACACCCTCCACCTGAGGACGTCCTGCTCAAATGAGAGCCGAGAGCAGAAACCCGGGCCTTCAGAGGCTGCGTGAGCAGCTCAGAGCCAAGCACCGGAATGCACTCCATGGGGGCCCTCCGGGCTTGTGTCACATGGACGGGGCAGCAGCTGGATTCTTCCACTGACGCAGATCCAAGTGCCACTTGATCTGCTGATCAAGGAAAGGATTGGTTGCTGGAGTGGGTTCTGTGTGTGTGTGGGGAATTAACCAAGACCACCAGCGACGAAGCCTTCTGCTTGCGGACAGATTGAGTCTCCGGGGCCCACAGGGCCAGTTTGATTCTGCCCATCCGCTGGCATCGACTCCGCCGAGACTGCCAGAGGCTCCCACCCTGACTTCCTGGACGATGGTCCTGAAAGGGCACTTCATCCAAAAGTGCCAGAGATTTCCTGGAAAGAAACACGCCTTTTCATCAAATTCCAGTAAGTTCTGTTGCCTTCCATTCCGTGTAGCTAACTCTGCGTTCTGTGGGAACACGGTCTGACCCCATCCGATCAGTCGATGCTCCGTCTGACTCTGGGGAGAAGTTGTGGCCAGTGTGAGGGAGCAGCTGTTGTTCAGACGTCACTGTGTTGGTTTAGCCAGGTGTTGAGAAAGAAAGAACACTGCCTCCGCAAGCAGTGCTCAAGGGGGCGGCGGTCGAGAGATCAGATGTACTGTGTTGGGTAAATCTGCTGCATAAGATCTCTCCCCCCAAAAAATCTCTTTGGAACATGAAAGTGCAAGTTTGCTACTTTGAAGACTGAGGTGCACCACCCGAAGGCATGGTATTCTCCATGCATGTTGGACACTGCATAAAGAAGACCGAAGAAGGACCAATGTAACTAAATTGCGGTGCTGGAGAAGACTCTTGGAAGGACCACGGCCGGCCGAAAGGACAGACCCACCCACCGGTACTGGAAGAAGGAAGGCCAGGGGGCTCCTTGGAGGTAAAGATGGCGCCACCCCGCCTTACACACATTGGTCGGGAGAGAGAGACCCGACCCTGGAGAAGGACATCGTGCTGAGGAAAGGGGAGGGGCAGCAGAGAGGCAGGCCCTCCACGGATGCATGCAAACAGTGGCTGCAGCAGTGGGCTCGGGCACAGGACCACGAAGCGTTTTGTTCTTTTGTGCACGGAGCCGACTCTGCTCGACCGACGACACTTAATAACCATGACCACCATTTAACAAACACCACGTAATCTCCTGTCAACTTACATGGAGGGGTGGATGCTAGCCTGTCAATCAGGTCACGGGCACATGCCTCTGTGTGGGCATGGTCTTCTCCTGAGGATTCTGGGAACGCCTGTCGTCCTCCCTGGAGGCGGGACACACACAGTCTCCGCTTTACACTCCTGATGACAGGCCACATGGAGACACAGAGCCCTGGAGCTGCAGACCCACAGCAGCGCTGAGATGTTATCCCTGCTGCCGCTGGGGCCACGAGACTTCCCACCACTGACCTGTGATCTTCCTGCACTCGGTGTCACTGGAGGTGCGCTGCAGTCTGAAGAGGAACTGAGACCGTATCAGACAAATGGGCTAATTTCAGACCTATGGACTTGATCTGCACTGGGCTGCTATGTCTTCTCAATGTTCAATTGTTCTTTTACACCAGGACTCACACAACCACCATTAACAAAACTCACTGACATGGAGTTGAAGCCAACTCATATAGAAGTAGTTTTCACACATTTTGTTCTCAAGACCATCTTACGTCAATTAGGAACTCACACAACTTTTTGCATCTGTCTGGCAATGTCTAAGTGTACTAGAAAAAAAGACTATCAAGTTTAAAACATATTTGATTATTAATTCATTTAACAATAACTCATTATGCTATCATAAATAATTTAAATGAAATAATGGTATTTATTTTCCAAAAAAGGCAAAACATTTCATGTGAAAAATGATTATTTTACATTTTAATAATTTTGTTTTGTCTGGCTTAATAAATTATAGCTGTAGTCTTATATCTGCGTCTGTATTAAATATGTTTTTGTTCAAATATGTAAATAAAAAGTGGGTCATATTCATACCACTGAAGTTTTTTTACTCTTTTCAGGTAATTTTGTTAGTCTTTTGTGATTATACCAAAAACTCGACAATCAGTCATTCTTTTTTTTTAGGCATCACTGCCCTCAGGTGGTGGGAGTAGGAGGCCCAGCCTTTGCTCCTGGGAGCTGGAATTGAACTTCCATCCCAGTGGGCCGCAGTCCTGCGCACAGTCATTTTTTTTTAAGGGTGAGTTGCAAAGCAGAAATGTTATCAATGAACTTTTCACACCTGTGACATTAAAATCCACTGGCTTCTCTCATTATATATATATATATATATATATATATATATATATATATATATATATATATATATATATTTCTTTGGGCATCACTGCTCTCTGTGGGAGCATCTGTGGGAGTAGGAGGCCCAGCCCCACTGCTGGAATTGAACCTCCGTCCCAGTGGGCCGCAGTCCCGCGCACAACCACTGCGCCACCGGGGCTCAGCCCTGGCTTCTCTCATTTTTGAAAGGACCATTACCCATGGACGATCTCGTAACCGCAGGTGTTGGTCACTTGGAAAACATTACTTGGGTAGATCTTTCAAATATCGACATGATCATTGTAACACAACATCAAAAAGTCACAGGCCGTTGATTCCAGTGGAAAAGTCTTAAATTTGGGGAAGCTTTCAAGCTCATGAATGTATAGATAAGTTGCCCGACATTCTAATTTTTACTTGGAAGCTTTAATTTTATCATTGGCTAAAAATATTGCTGGTTGTTTTTCTTGAAGCCACAGACTGACTGTACATTTTCAAGAAATTATCTGCCAAATGCTCCAGTCTAAATAGCGATCATCCCCGCGCCCCCCCCCCCACCCCCATCAGTCACTCTGTCAAGTGAAAGTGGTGTTCAATGGAAACAAGCCACTGGCTGAACAGGCTACTGCTTAAAGCAATGCACAGATGCTTTTCCTGGAGACAGGAATCGGCGTGCAGCAAAATGCTGCAAGTATGTCTCTCATGTCTTTGCGCAGACACGCAAATTTCAACAAAGGCCCTGGATTTAATACAATTCCTACTGTCTGCTGTCTCACCATGGCTATTCTTCCAAGGACATGCCCCCGGCCTTTGCACTGTAAACTGCGTGCCTACACGACTCTCAGTACACGGGGCTCCACAACTGTGACGTGGCGCAGTCCTTTTAACCACCGCTGCTCTGGAAGCATCAGCGCAAATGTCCACACAAGGAAATCAATGTTAAATGGCATCTCCGCGTATCAGAATATAATTTTTTTTTTTTTTTGTGGGCACCACTGCCTGTGGTGGTCGTGGGCGCTACCCAGCCGCCGCTGGATTTGAACCGCCAAGCCCGCGGGCTGCAGTTCTGCACTCGACCACTTACGCCACGGGGGCTCAGCCCTCAGAATATAATTCTGACATTGCAAGGAGCAGACTGTGCCAATTGAGCTGTCTTTCTCACGGAAGGGTTTCCCCTGGACTCAGATAGGGCTGACCGCCCGGGGTCTGTCTGGGTTCTGCTGTCCGCTCTGCTGCCCCGCTGGAAACGCCATGTGCCTTGCGGGAACTGAGTGTGACCTTCGCGCCAAACAGTCATCTTAGTCCTTTCAAGTCTACACTTCCTGCTTCCTGGTTGGACGTTTTCAGTTTGAGATCTCCTGCGACCACAGTCTTTGTAGAACTCAGAGATGACGCCCCCTACAGCAGCCTTTTCTGGGAGGCTCCTCTTTGCTTATTCCTGGGTTCCTGCTCACTGTGACACTCACCAAGGTCCGGAAGCTCCGAGTTTGTGCCTTTGACGCTCCCCGTGTCTCTGGTGTCCGGATTTAGGACTAGGCCTGGTCCCTTCCGCTGGAGTGCTTGTCATGATCCCCCACCATCCCCTTTGGTTTGGTGCTACGAAGGCAGTGAAGGCCCTCAGTACCCACCTTTCAATTCCTGCCAGGTGCTTACCTGATCTCTGCCCGCAGCCGCACCTTCCCAGAGGACGTCATCTCCTGCTCAGAACCCACGCACGGTCCCTGCTGAAACCCAACGGAGCCCCATTCCAAACCAAAGCAGGAGTGGAAGAGCTGCCTTGAAAACCGTGTTTCCGGTGAAAGCTTCCATTTCAGTGCTCCAACTCAAACTGTTTGCGTGTGGGGGGCCTAAATGCATCCGATGCTTTTTGTCTTTACATCTTAGTTCAGGTTAACCCTTTTGTCCGGAATGACTTAGCTCACTACCTCTCTCTCAATCCCACCCGGTCTTCAAAGCCTCGCTCAGGGTCTCCTCGCTGTCTGCCCCAGACCATAATAACCCTGCGCATTATGGACGAGACGACGATCCGACGATCCGTGGAGGGCATTGACCTGCCCTCCAGGAAAAGCCTGGGGGATCGACCTCTGGAAGATCGGCCTCAGGCCCCGGGGAGAATAAAGCGACTCTGGGGGGGATGCCCGGAGGCACAGCTGACTTCAGGTCGACTTCTGGTACGACCTCCTTGGTGCTTTGCTTTTGTATGGACATTGCTGTCAGGTCAGTGGGAAACAGCGAGGACGGGGAGGAGGGCTGTCACACGGTGCAGACGGCACCCGTGCCCGTCGATGCACTACACAAAACGCCTATCAACTGTTACTGAACGGAAAACCAAGTTGCTCTGTAAATTCCCAGCCAAATCATAAGACGCCGCCCTTGGAGCCACTGAGTCGATGCCCACTCAGAGCGACCCCCGGGGGCAGGGCAAAACTGTAGCCAGTCCCTTCGCCTTCCTCCTGGGGGGCAGCTGGCGGTTTCCAACAGCTGCGGTTGCTGGTTATTAGCAGGCCAGCATGGGACTATTATGCCACCAGGGCTCCTCAACAAAAATGTAGAAAAGAGAAAAAGAAAAAGCCCCAAAGGGGAAAAAAACAAAGCAAAAGCAACAAAACCAGGCTGAGCCCCAGTGGCGTAGTGGTTGTGCGTGGGACTGCGGCCCCCTGGGGTGGAGGTTCAAATCCAGCTGCAAGAGTGGGCCTCCTACTCCCACCACCAGAGGGCAGTGATGCCCCCCCCCAAAAAAAACCCCCAAAAGCCAAAGCAAAAGCAACAAGACCTTAGGTCCATATTCTCTTCCCTTAAGGAAGGAAGTAGCTAGCTATCGATGGTTTAAAATATCCCAGAGCTGACGTTCGATACACTGTTTTTATTGCTGTGACACTTATAGGCGCACGACATTGAGCATTCACCACTTCTGTGCACTTTGATGTGTTGATCAGCAGTAGGTGGTGGAAATGGTGCACATGTTGACTGCTTCCTCAGACATTCCTATTTTCCTTGACCCGCCCCGAGGGACCATGGGAGAAAAGGTGTGGAGCTCTGCTTTGGGCTCCGAAGACAGTCAAGCCATCCCTGCGGTGCAGTTCAACTCTGGGCCAGAGGGGGTCACTGTGTGTCCGAAAGCACTGGATGAGAGCCAACAACTGGCGTTCAGAACTGCCCGGGCCAGCAGCAGCAGGGACGTGCGGTTTGTCAACCTAGGACCTTGCTCTAGCGTTTGCTTCCAAGGGCGGCTGCAGGAAGGAAGCAGGATGACGTCTACGAAGCAGTGAGCGGATGCCTGAAACAGTGTAAGTGTTTGCTCAATGCGGCCCCTAGAGACTGAGGCTGCAGCGGGGGGAAGCAGGCCTCACCTGAGCGAGTCTGGGGCAGGTGGGCTTCAGAGCTTCTGAATCCACTCTCTGTTCGGCAGAAGAGTCAAATGACGAAGGGGCTGTGCCGGGATCTGCGTTTCAAAATATGACGTGTGGCGTACTTACTTGACAGGTGTATTATTGATCATGGCCGAGTATGGCATGAAGAGTGCTCTCTAAATGGCCAGCGCTGGATATGAGGGGGGCATCGTGGACTTGGGAGATAAGACGAAGACAGATTTTGATTTGAATTCTGGTTCTGCTGCTTCCTAGCTTGGGTTGGGTGACTCTTCAGCCTTGCTGGTCCTTAGTCTCATCAACCACTGCACAAAATCTACCTTAAGGCTTGGATCGACGATACTGATACCTATTTGATGCCTGGTCAAGTGCTTCGCTTCTCCTTAAAGTGACAGCAACCTTATTCACCCCCCTGGCTTCAAATATTATCTATATAGCTATATTTCCTACTTTAAAACCATCTCCGCCATTTTCATCTCCTGCTGGACCCTTTCCCCTTGAATTCCAGACTCGTGTAGTCCATTCCATACTTAAAGCGGGGCTAGTGCACATCTCAAGCATAACAAACCTTCCCACCCTAAACCTTAAAAATAAATCTAGAATCTACCACTTCTCTCTACTTCCAACTGCTTCCCGTGGTCAAAGTTGCCTTCATCTTCCTATGTTGACTCCTGCTCGCTTCTCGCCAGCCCTCACATAGCATCCAGGGGCCTGTTATAATCTTTTTTTTTTTTTTTTGGGGGGGGGCGGGGCATTTACTCTCTGGCGGGAGTGGGAGGCCCCGCCTTGCTCCTGGAGAGCTGCTGCTGGATTTGAACTGCCAAACCAGCGGGTCGCAGTCCCGCGCACAACCACTACGCCACCAGGGCTCAGCTGGGCCTGCTATAATCTAAACCAGCTCAGTGTATGCTTCTGCTCAAGATCTTTCAAAGGCCTCCATCCAACTCCCTTGAAGTCAAAGCCAAAATCCTCCCCAGAACTGACATTCATCTGCTCACCCCTCCTTTCTTTTTTTTTTCTCTCTCTCTCTCTCTCTTTTTTTAAGGCATCACTGCCCTGGTGGTGGCCCAGCCTTTGCTCCTGTGAGCGGGAATTGAACCTCCATCCCAGTGGGCCGCAGTCCCGCACATAACCACTACGCCACCGGGGCTCAGCCCTCACCCCTCCTTTCTCTGACTCATTTTTACCAAACACAAGGTCTCTTGCCCGCTGGCAGGTCTGGCGTGAGAGCGTCCTTGCCCACAGTGCTCCTTCCCCCGACACACACAGTCAAGCCACTCTTACATGGCAGCGGTCTTCGCTCAAAGGCACCGTATCACGCAGGCCTTGCCTCACTGTCTTGTTTACAACCGCACAGAGCTTCTTCCTTCCCCATATGCACTTCCCATTTTTCTTTCCTGCTTCGTTTCCCATTTCTTGCTCCTCACCACTCGATACTCATTAACATACAGTGCCTGCCTCCATGCCTGGTACACAGTAGCTGAAGAATGATGACAGAGGAAGAAACGGATGCTGGGTGTTCGAGGCAGTCAGTGAAATATTTATTTGGCACCCATTATGAGGTCGGCACTGCATCAGGCGTCGGAGTGTGTGGTAAGAAAATGAAGAGCTGCCTCAGCCTCACGAGGAGAGAGAAGCAGCAGCGAACAAAGGGGGGCCGATGCTGGGCGGTTTGGGAGAGAAGCGATCGATGCCCGGTTAGGCTTCCAGGAAGCAGTAGTCGGTGGTGCCAGGAAGGAGCAAACAATAATTCAGTGCCATCAAGCTGCTTCTGCCTCCTCATGACCCCACAGGGTAGACCTGCCCTGTGCTTCTCCTGCGGTTAGCTGTGTCCGGGAGTAGGAAGCCTCCTCTTCCTTCCACAGAGCGGCAGGGGTTCCCACACCGCCGAGCTGGTGCTGAGCAGCCGCCTCGCAGCCGCCTCGCAGCCGCCTCGCAGCCTGCTGTTACCAGGGCTCCCCCCAAACAATTCTGAACACAGGTCTCCCTGGGGACCACAAGCTCAGCCCTGGCACCCCACCAGTCACTCTGAGGGACAAAGAGTGAGGCTTTCTGCTCCCCACAAGATTGACAGCTTCAGAACCCCCTCGGGAGCAGTTCTACAGGGGGGTTAGGGTGAGCCCTTGTGGCAGTCATGTGCTCGTGTCGATTTCAGGATCGGGAGTCTAGGGGTGGAGTCTAGCCTGTCACTCTGGAGATGGCCAATGAGGCCTCTGTGTGGGCATGGCTTTCTCCTGAGAATTCTGGGAAATCTCACAGTATTTTCCAATTGGAGAAGAGAGACTTGACTCTCAGTCCCTTGGAATTGGGCTACTGACAAGACGAGATGACAGCATGCTGATCGATCCTGACTCCTGGAGATTGGAGGAGCCCCAGAAGCCACATGGGCTTGCCCTGATGGAGCCAGACCTCTGGGCCAGAGAAGCCCCGTGGAGACCCCTGCCAGCGCTGAGATGCTTGGGAGGCCCTGAGGAGACCCCTGCCATCGCTGAGATGCTTTTACTGTTACCAGACACACAAGACTCGGCACCCGCTCACCTGTGATTGCCCTGGTGTCATTGCACATGCTTCTTAAGCCGGAAGGAGACTTTATAGACTGATATCGGGCATACGGGCTAATATCGGATGTATGACCTTGGACTGGACTGGGCTGGGATGCTTTCTCAATGTCCCATTCCTCTCGTATGCAAACCTTTCCCTTATATCCATATG
>PVJH01016844.1:0-50862 GCA_004026705.1 Nesogale talazaci | reverse complement strand
AATGTGACCCAAGAAATGTCCTCTGTCACAGTCTGCTCTTAGTTATCCAGTTCCCTCTGAATCCCATTAGCTCCCTGCAGATGTCATCCTCTGAAACAGGTGTGTCAGTGTGGGATTCAGTCCAACTCTCTCTTTCTCTTCCTCCCTCATGGCCTGGCTCCTAGTGGATGTGGTATATTGGCCCTTCTCCCAACCTGCTCTCAGGGACGGGGTCAGTCTGACTCTGTTTGGGACCATCCCTAAAGCTCTCTCTTTTCATGCATCCTTCCATGTGTCCATGCTGTCCTCGTGGTTGGGTGTATCATGGTAGGGTCTGCATGCCCACTCTCAATTCTGTGGAGATAAAATATATGTGTTTCCAGTACCATAACTAAATTTGAATGCATTATTCTCATCTTTCTCATTAAATGTCTGACATTCACATACAGATGAAGAAATTGAAAATAAAATGCCTTGGGTCAGGTGCACATAAGTCCTCAAAGTGGCATATTTCCTCTTCACCTCTTTAAAAGGTCATGTGCAACAGATTTAATCAAAGCAATGCATAGTTTGATTTCTTGACAACTGTTTCCAAGAGGATTGGTTGTGGATCCAAACAAAATGAAATTCAATATAGTGTTAGAAAATTAGACTCCCAGTGTGAAGACACCCTAAATATACAATAATAAAAAAATAAACTCAAAGATCATTAAGAAGGCTCATCTCAGAAAGTATTTTGTTCTGTTGTGCATAATGTCACCATAAGACAACTGATTTCAGCAGAAACTGACACCACAAATTTAATAGAAGAGCACAAGTACTTTAAAATCACAAACTATAAACGGCATATTATTGATAGTTATATATTAAATAGTAACCCTCTCCTTAAAATTCTAACTGATATCTGTGAATGTGACTTTTGTAGTAACAGGGCTTTTTCCCTTTCTTTTTTCTTTACCATTTTATTAAGAGCTCTTACAGATATCATTTCATTCTATAATTCAATCACATCAAGCAATATTGTATGATTTCTACTACAATCAGTTTCAAAACATTTTCTTTCTTATTGAACTCCTTGGTGTCAACTCCCTATGATCTCCCTAATTATCGTCTTCCTACCTAGCCCCCAGGAACACTTATTTTTATTTTCTACATGATCACTGAAGACAAATTGGGTGCATAAACCAATGTGATTAAGAAAACTGATGGTGCCTGGCTATTAAGATATATAGCCCATGGGGTCTTAACGGCTTATGGTTAAACAAGTGTCCATCTAGCAGGAAAGCAACAAAGTCTACATGGAAGAAACAACAGCCTGTGTATTATCTTGAGGTATGAATGGGATGAAATATAAGAAGTTTAAATTTTATGTGAAGAGCCATGGATCCAAACCAATGCATGAAATACTTTGAACAGGTTCCACACAAAAAGGTCACACAGAAGGGATGATAAAGCCAGGGGAATTATAGTGATGAAATACATAACTCTTCTTTTAGTACTTTAATATTTTCTACCCTTACTATTATGTTTTTTATTTGTTTACCACATTAATGATGTTAGTTTCACCTTTATATTTAAGATCATTCACTACATGAAAGCCAAGAAAGATTCCCCTTCAGAAAGTGACAGGAGAAATGCTTCCCTGAGGATATGGGAAAGGGGGAAGAGACAGCACTGATAACTGCATAATCCCAGTGGATGGGATCAAACAGCAGAATTATATGTGCATGGCTATATTAGATTGTGCAAGATATTGGGGAAAACTATTATAGGTTTTTTTCCCCATTTAGTTATCTATCCTAAACCCAATTATTTCTGAGTAAAAAGGAGTAAATAGTGCACAGATGTAGACATAGTGCAGAATATAAAAACCAGGTAAAGAGGACCATGAGGACTTGGTCATATTATAATGGTCTAGAGCCAAAAAATGCTCAGGGTACCTAAAATGATAAAGAAATGGACATGGCTGAGACCTTGATTGTAACTTTTGGTCTCCGTAATTGTCAAGAGTAAAATTCTGTAATCTGAAACCATCCACTCATGGTATTTCTGTGAGAGCAGTACCAGCTAAGTGAATCACCAATATAATTGCATCTACATTCAATCCTGACTCCTTTTCTGTATACTCCCCATTGCAAACTATATATATAAAATATATATATCATGTTTAAATTATAAACTCTTTGAATTAAAAGTCCTCAAATTTACTGAACTCTGCATTCTCAGAAATTTAATAAAATCTAATTCAAAATATTTCCTCTAAAGTAGGTCCTCCTAATTGTTGGAACTTTTTAAATATTGATTTCAGGAACAAATATAGAGATCTCCTCTTTTTTACTTTTTGACCATTTTTTTTATCATTCTCATTTGCATTATTTCCAAGTTGATTGATTGATCAGAAGCATTCTTTTTACCTAAGCTTAGTAATATTCACTTTGAGTCATGCCTTGTCTGTTTTGGTATATAGGTTTTAAAAGTGTAAGAGAATAAATTGAGAATCTGTCCTCTTTCTTTGGAAACTTTTATGGATCATAGAATGATTCATTCCCAGAAGATCTGTTGTGCTTTTCCTATAAACAACTGTGGAATTAATGAGGAAATCTTTTACATTAATTATGACAGTATTCAAGTTTTCTATTTGATCTTGACTTGGTTCAGGTAAATTATGTATTGATACTTAATCCTTTACTCTATTTGGGGAAAAAAAAAAGGCAAAATAAACCTTTATTATCCATATCCTACCTGTTCCTGTTCAATCAAGTTTAAGTCATCCACTTAATTATCAATTTCCCATGCTATAGTGGCTTACATATTATGTGGAGGCTAGAAATTATGCCTCCAGTATCTCAAATAACCAGCAAGGTCACCTGTGATTAACAGGTTTCAGCAGAACTTAGATGCTAAGAACAGACTAGGAAGAAGGAATGAATTGTCTGCTTCTTAGCATTAAGACACCACAAATCTTAGGAAAAGTACTGGAACATTGTCTGATTTACAGATGGAAGATGAAGCCCACAAGTCCAAAGGCACTTAGACTATGACTGAAGAAAAGTTAGGTTTGGCTGAGCCCCGGTGGCGTAGTGGTTGAGTGCAGGACTACGGCCCACGGGCTTGGCGGTTCAAATCCAGCAGCAGCTCTCAGGAGCAAGGCTGGGTAGTTCCCATGACCACCAGAGGGCAGTGATGCCCCCCCAAAAAAATGAAGAAAAAAAAGAAAACTTAGGTTTTACAACAGAGTTGGATAGTACCATGGATGGATCAAAGCTCTCAGATCATACACCGGTGGATGAGGAATAATTCCAAATCAGAAAAAAACTGCAGAAAGCATCCAATATACATAAAATGTGGCCTATAAGAAGTATAAATATAAAAAATATGTAAAATCATCAAAAATAAAATGAAGATCATAAAGAGTGTGTGGCACTCACCTAATCTGGTATCAGTTTGAGAATTAAGAGTGTAGGGCTGGAGTCTAGCCTGTCAATCTGGAGAGAGCCAAAGAGACCTCTGTGTGAGAATTCTCGGGAACATGGTACTTCCTTCTTGGGAGCTGAAGACACTCTTACTCCCTTGGAGACACTCAACTGACAAGGGTGGCTCTCTGTGAGACATCCCTGAGGAGAAGCCACATGATCCTACCCTGATGTGGTCAAAAACCTGGACCCACAGAAGCCACATGAAAACTCTTGCCAGCACTGAGATGCTTAATTTCCAAAGACTTTCTACCCACTGCCTTGTGGTTGTTCTGCATTTGGTATCACTGCATGTGTTTCATGAATCTGAAGAGGACATATTGATAGGTATCCAACATTAAGGCTAATATTGAATTTATGACCTTGGACTGGACTGGGTTAGGATGGTTTTTCTCAATGTTCAATTGCTCTTGTATAAAAACCTCTCCGTTATACACATATTCATGCCTATGAATGTTGCTTCTCTATTCTACTTGGACTACCACAGAGTGATATCTTGGAATTAGTAAACTGAAAGGGACATTGTAAATAGGATAATCATATGGTTTGCTATGAGAGGAAGCAGAATTCAAGAGGGACTCATCACATCTGTCATCAAAAGAAAGTTCTAAGATGTATCTTGACATTCAATATCATCTGTGGTAGTATAATATTTATAATTCTACAAACACAGTTAATATAATTATTATTTAAACTTGTATGTACACCCATTCCAAAAGCCAATGACAAAGAAATTAGAGCATGTTAAAGGCTTCTTTGGTCTGAAATGGGTCAAGCATGCAATCATATGCACCAATGTTGATGGTAATTAGCATGTCAAAAGTGTCATTTCAGCAGCTAGAAAATATGGTCTTTGTGATAGAAATGGAACCAGAGACCACGTGTTAGGACTTTGTAATGTCAGTGACTTTTTCCTTGAAAATACATTTATTTAATAACATAAATGGAAACTACACCTATCAGTCTCTCCAGATGGAATATTCAGAAATCAAATTGACTACATCTGTGGGAACAGGGGATGAAGAACAATCCTGTCATCAAACAAAATAAAGCCGGAATGACGGTAGGAAAGAAGATGAATAGCTCAAATTCAAATTAAACTTGAATCAAAAGAACATTAAAGCAAGAGCACAAAAATGAAAATCCTGCTTGTAGTATATTCTATTTGAATTTAGAGACCAGTTCACAATAGATTGGATGCATTGGTCACATTGGTCAAAGAACAGACATGTTGAGGGGATGATATCATACAAGAAGAAAGTAAAAGGACATGATAAAGACAGGAAAGAAGCACTGAAATGGAAGTCAGAGGAGACTACAGCTGCTTTTTAATACTGAGTGGTTAAGCAAATCGAGAAAGTGATGAAGGCCAGGGACGTGAGTAGCGTTGCTATCAGACAGATCGCATTGTAAAGTGTATTATAGTAGATATAATGAGGCTAACATGCTATGTCTATGATTTTCTCACCCTTTCAAACTACTTTTGAGTTGTTCCAGTTTGTTTTCTACTTTCTCTTTGAGTGAGGTTTTTTGCTCTTTTATTTTTAATGTTGTTATTTTTGTTTGTTCCTATCTTTGTTCCATTTGTCTTGTTTTACATGCAATCCAGGATAAGAGAGTAACTGGATTAATAACTTCCTAGAGGCATGATAGAGAAGGTTGGGACATATGAGAGCCAACAATGAATACAAGAGGGAAGAAAAGTTTCTAAAATATGGTAATCATTGCACAACTCCTCTTCCTCTGATTAGACTATTAGTTACATGTAAACTATATGATCACATATCAATAAATGCAAATTTACAAAAGATGGCTTGAGAAGACAAAATGAAACATGTTTAGTGTAAATTACTATAATATATAAAAATGTATAATGTAAAGTGTAAATACATGCATCTGAAAAACAGTCAGCATATCACAAGGCAAAAGGACTGAAGAAGAAGTCCGTTCTGGAGTTGCAATGGACAGATTGATACAATAGCTGCATCAGCAACCTCAAACCCAAGAACAGTCTGCGGAAGTCACAGGCTGGTGGTGCTTCATTCTGGGTATGTACAGTTGCAATGAGCACCTAGGAATAGCAACAACACTCTGGGGGAATTATTGAATTATGTAAGATTATCAAAGAAAATGGAAGGAATATATGGAGTCACTGTATCATATACAACTATTTCAAGATGACCAAAAATAATGATATTGAAGAAAGAACTCAGTTTTCCTGAAAACCTTCATTAAAAACAGAATTAAAAAAAAAAACAGGGTTCCAAGAGGTGTTGGAATACAAATGTTTTTAAAAGCTGGTGTAGGGCTGAGCCCCGGTGGCGTAGTGGTTGTGTGCGGGACTGCGGCCCACTGGGACGGAGGTTCAATTCCAGCAGTGGGGCTGGGCCTCCTACTCCCACCACCGGAGAGCAGTGATGCCCCCCGAAAGGAAAAAAAAAAAAAACTGATGTCACACTGTCGACAACAATATGCAAGGACATAAAAATAATTGTGAGGAAAGTGCAGATTGGCATTGTTACATTTGTGTTATCTTTAGAGTCAGAACCAAGTTTATAGCACCTAGCATAAAAATAATTCAAATCGTATCTGATATATTGAGACGGGTGCTTTACTATTGTAGTTGTTTCTGTTTTTGCATCTTCTACTCATTATATTTGTGAGACTCAGTAAATAAAGTGCACAATGGAAAAAGGTCACCTACAGTGCTAGCTGTAAAATTAACATGAATCCAGATCCAAATTAGAATGGATCCAACCCACATCTTCCAGTTGCCTCCTCCAAATCAGCCAATACTCTTGTGGTTCACTGTTTCTCTGGCATGGTGCAATATTTACTAGTTGGGCCTCTTAACTGAGAGTCAGCAGTTCAAAACTACTAACCAGTCTCTGTGGGTGAATAATGAGTTTTTCTACTCTCCAGTTACAGTTACTCCCCCAAGAATTCACAGCGTCAATTCTACCATGTCCTGTAGCAGTGGTTCTCACCCTTCCAAATCTCATGACCCTTTCATACAGTTCTTCGTGTTGTGGTGATTCCCTGAACATAAAATTATTTCATTGATACTTAGTAGTTGTAATTTTGCTACTGTTATGAATCAGGTGACCCCTGGGAAAAGGCAGTTGGACCCCTAAAGGGGTCTCAACCCACAGGTTGAGAACCGCTGTCCTACAGGGTCACCACAGATCTGAAAAGCTTGACGGCAGTAAGTTTGATTGTCTTTTGTCTTAATGACCCTGATCTAAATCAGAGTTTTCAGTTGGAAGGATATATTATTTCAGGCTTCCAAATGAGCAGATGCATATCCCTACTGGCTATCATTGCTTGCTAAAACATGTGCAGCATGTCATAGAATACACCATATCTCACAAAAGGAAGCAATTGAGGAGACTTACAGGGTAAGGTCTATGAGGGATTGAAGCTCATAGTTTCCATTTCCTAAGACTTACAAACTATTGTGTGCTGTATGAAAAACCAGAAAACTCACTTAATCCTCAAGCTTTAGGGTTTGCCTCATCGAGTGACCCTGATATATAAAACATTATAGATAAATCTGTATAGAATTTTAATGAGTGAAAATGTCCATGCCAAAAATTCCCACACTGTATTTTCCATCCACCACATAGTCTGTGAATTTATCATACAGTGGTGCTTTTTATGTTGCTGAAATGCATATCAGACTAGAGTTTCTAGGAGCTGAGCAGAAGAGAGCAGGAAAGAAATAAGATTTACTACTATCAGATAGCATGGGAATTCCCTGTGAAAATAGAAATGCTTTATACCTTGTGTGTTACACTGGGTTCCCTAGATAAGTAAAACCGGCGACTCTTGTGTGTATATGTATGGGTATATTAAAAGAGATGTATGGCCCACACAAGTGTAATAGTGATAAAGGGCAGTGGATTTCACATCTGTGCATCAGATATAAGATGAAGGCTTCTCCTGACTTCTGTGGCCCCTGTGGCTGGTGGATAGGTAGCAGGAAGGTGAAGCAGGTAGACTGTTAGCCAGTGGCTGCCAAGCTAAATGAATCCATGCTTAGCTAAAGGAGTCCAAGATTGTGCTGGGATTGGCAGGCAATATAACAGAAGGTTGATGACCCAGCTGTAAGATCCAGTGAAAAAAATCTTACTCTATGCTCTTGAGTTTGGAGGTCTTCATTCTAAAGGGAGGAACAATTCCATCTAAACAGGAAGCACGGGGCTGAGCCCCGGTGGCGTAGTTGTTGTGCTCGGGACTAGGGCCCACTGGGATGGAGGTTCAATTCCCGCTCACAGGAGCAAAGGCTGGGCCTCCTACTCCCACCACCGGAGCAGTGATGCCTAAAAAAAAATAAAATAAAATAAAGAGGAAGCACTGTTTCAATTAACCTGGAAGTTAAGAATGCCCTCTGACCATCTTTATTTCCTCATGCCTCTGAGAAAAAAAAAATACAGGAAAAGAACATTAAGGTTACCCAGGGGAAATTGAATCAGTATTGCATAATAGAGGTAAATAAAAATATGTCTAGAATCAAGTTCATTTCTTAGGTAGTATCTTAATATTGCCATGTCTTATGATTTAAGTCAATAGGGAAGTGCAGCAATCCATGTCTGATAAGACTCCTTATGACTCAAACACTCAAGTAATGATATCTGAGTCCCTCCATCACTCAAAGAACTCCGACCATCAGAGGTAATTTGTTGAGGTGGATAGTAATTCTAAATTCCAGCTACAGTAAGGGGGTCAGCCAAGGAAACAAGGACTTCAACTGTTATAAATCTTTCCTCTTGGGCTGAGGCCCGGTGGCGTAGTGGTTGGGCGCGGGACTGCAGCCCACTGGGATGGAGGTTCAATTCCAGCTCCACAGAGCAAAGGTTGGACCTCCTACTCCCACGACCTGAGGGCAGTGGTGCCCCCCCCCCAAAGAAAATCTTTCCTCTTTATATGTACACATCACATATTCATGTTTTGCTCACCTATGAAATATAAAATGTAAATGGGGCAACGCCTTTTGGATAGTATGTGTATTTGCTGCATCAAGTTTGAGGCAAATGTGACTTATTGGCGCTGTTCAGAGACTAGATGTGATTTAAGGAGTTATCCACAGTGTTATTTTTTGTCTGTTTGTATTGTCTTAAAACTTTAGTATGCAAGATGGTCACGAGTTATTTTTATTCTCTTAATTTTGTACTTCACATCATCTCAGTATGTATGTTTAAGGCAAATGATTAGTACACATTAAACCATGTGTCCATTGGTAACCTCAGAGCTGGCCTCTCTACCCTGAATTTAACTGGCCAAACAGTTTCCCCTTGAAACTGTCACTATTTTCACTAGATTATTTTTCTCTTTAAGCCACCCAAATATTGGTGAGACAAGTAAATTTTTTACAGAACTTATTTGCAGTCATCTACTGTTCAGAGAAAACATTGATTAGATATATGATTTTTTAAAATAATTTTAAAAAATGTATATTGCTTGGAACAAACCTAAGCTAGAATATGAAGAGTCATACATTGTAACTTAACCTTGAATCGGCATTATGACTGCTAATAATGGAATACCTCCAAGAAATATTGTATTCTTCATATATAATATGTATGCCTACCTGAACCATGAAAGTATACATAAACATGATGCATAAATGTATGCTATAAGTAGAGAGAAAGAGAAATAGATATCAATGGAGTACCACATTGGGCACACTAGTTTGGGATGCATAAAGTCCAAATTTGAATTTATTTGTATTATTTACCACTGTTATAAATTATCTGAGAATGAATTATGAATAAGTAAGCAATACACTAATTTAAAAGTGTCCCTCTCTTATAATTTTGTGAAAAAATTAAAAACATAATGTACTTAAAGTTGAGCAAATTATTACACTGCTGTCGTATATAGTTTTCACTATATTTACTCAGCTTGTGGAGTTTTATTCCATATTTTTGCAAATTGCTCTAGCATTTACACTTAATTCTTACTTATTTTTGTCATTTTATGCTGCAAAATCACAAGTGATTAAATCTTGCTTTGACTTTGAATAATATGATGAGTCATTTATAAAAACATTTATAAGATTGATCATGAAGGTTGCTCATAAATAATTTCTGGCATACACTCCATTTGTCTGCTCATTATTTATAGACAATTTAAAATATTACAGGCCAATTTAGCACTTATTAAATATCACAATGCCTCATCATTAACCTTGAAGGAAGCACAGTTACTTTTTCTGTAGAACTATTGGAAATAGTGCTCCTTGTTCCAGGTTTATTATAGCATTGACAAACCTGGAGGAAGCAGTTGCTTTTTACCACCATTTATCTGTCAATTTTTCATATCTGTGCTCCAGTTGCTTGGATGTTAATATTCTGGTAGACACAATGGCAGTGGTATTTAAAATATCAGCAGGGTTATCCAAAGTGAGCACAATTTCGTGGAACTTCCAGGCTGACTCTGGGAAGAATGACCTGATTATCTTCTTAAAATTAAAAAAAAATCCACTGAAAACCTTATGCCCAGCCCTGAACTTTGGTTCAAACAGTGCCCAAATATAAGCCCTTCAGTTATGAAAACAAAAGAACAGTCTCCTCAAAATAGAGCTAATTGTGATGACATAGACTGAATAAACCTTTCAGAACCTCCACCTTTCAATGTGACACTACTCAAAAGGAGAGGGAACTTCAACATCTGTTAATAATATCAATGTGTAAGGTATGAAATGCTTATTGATTAAAACCAGATATTGTCTGAAGTACAATGGAGTCATTAAAGATTCAGAACCTGAGATAAGCTGAATGGATTGGTATTGGCCATATTGACATTGACAGTCATATGGTCTACTCTGCCTAGGGTGATAAGTTAAAGTTAAATATAGTTATATTTTTCATGAAAAGGAGTATTTTAAGATATGTCCTAGAATATAAGATTATTCAGTGATGAGGTATTCTACTTATATCTATGAGGAAGATCAGTTCATAGCACCATTATTTAAACATATTCACAACATTAATGACAACGATGAAGAAATGTCTGTAGTTTGAAATGGATAAAACATAAAATCAGGCTGCATTGATACTTAGGAATTATTAGAATGGTGAAGTTGGAAGTAAGACAATAAATATATTAATAGTTGAAAAATATGGCCTTAGTGATAAAACCAATTCAAGAGCTTGTGTTATAGAACTTTGCATGATCAATGACTTATTTGTATATCGGTTGATCACACCTTACAATACAGACATGATCCAAATTGACTAAGCCTCTGAAAACAGATAATGGAGAGGTTCAATATCTTTAGTCAGAATTAAGCCAGCACTCAAATGTGAAAACAAAAAATAACAACAATTATGCAAGATCAATTTTAAGGTAATAAAAATTAGAACAAATATACCAGATCCAGAGTACAAAATGTGAAAGATAACAGGAATATCACACAGTTGGAAAGGAAAGAATTATTTTAAAAACCAAAAAAAGCAAAATGAATGTTTGCAAAGACTCTGAAACTAGCTATGAACACAGAATAGCTAAATCAAGTGGAAGAAATGATAAGGGAAAACTGTTCCACAGAAGATCTCAAAGTAACCTCCAGAAGACAAATACAGCACTATAATGGAATGAGTAAAAACCTACAGTTATAAAAATAAAATTGAAGAACACACAAGGAATTACTTAAGGGGCAAAGACTGAAGGAAAAATTGCACTTCAAGTTGCACAAATAAAGGAATAGGTGGTCAAAGCCAAGAATGATGCATGACACCTTGAAAAGATGGAAGGAATACACAGAATCACTATAGCAAAAGAGTTGGCCAATGTGTACTCATTTAAGGAGGGATAATATGAAGAAGAACGGATGGCAATGAAGGAAGGATTTCAAGCTGCATGGAAAGAATTGGAGAAAGCCGAGGTTACAGATATTGACAGAATAGCAGCTGGTGGCTTTCAAAGAATATAGGCAATATTAGAAGCATTTGTTCACATATGTTAAGAAATTTAAAGGAAAACTGCATGGTCAACTGATGAAGAGGTTTTTATTTATATCCATTTCAAAGAAAGGAGATCCAATAAAATGAAAAAAAATGAATAGTATCATTAGTTTCATGAAAAAGTAAAATTTTGCTAAAACATTTTAAAACATTATCTAGAGTACATGAACAGAAAACTACCAGAAATTTAAGCCAGATTCAGAAGAGAATATGGACTAAACCATATTGATGCTGTTGTCTGATGGTCCTTAGGTGAAAGAAGAGAAAACAAGAAAAGTATTTGTATTTCATTCCCTACACAAAAAAAATAATGTACTATGTTGATCACATCAAACAATGGATAACATTGTAAAGAATTGGAGTTGCAAAATACTTAATTGTGTACATGTAGAATCTGTGCAGAGACCAAAAGAAAGTCATGTTAACAGGACAAAGGGATGCTACTGGTGTAAAACAAGAAAGGTGTATGTGAGGGCTGTATTTTTCACAATACTTGTTCAATCTGTAGATGATGAAAATACTCTGGGAAGCAGAACTCTATGAAGAGGTAGGCATCATGATGTCATAATCTTCCTTTTTGAAAGCAAAGAGCACTTGAAGCTCATACTAAAGAAGAACAAACTACAACCTTCCACATTTCCATACTGCAACATTAAAAAATGATAACAATACTAGGGCCAATCAACAGCATCATGATAAAGAAAGATTATAATTATTAAAAAACCAAGGATTTCATTTTACTTGAATATGTAATCAAGATCCATGGAAACTGCAATCAGAAAACAAAACACATACTACAATGGGCAAACATCATACTACAAAAAATGTCCCTGACATGTTAAAAATTTGAGATGCCACTTTGAAGACTAAGGGGCACTGGGTCAAACCTAGTGCATTTTCAATCCCTTACAGGGTTGGGAAATCTGGAGAGTTAATAAGGAAATGTGTCTTTGAGTCATGGTTCTGACCAAAAAAAACTACTGAATATAATATTGATGAGTATACCTGTGTTCTAATATGTACAACCAGAACACTCCTTAAAATAGAGGATGATGAAATTTCATCTCAAGTATTAGACCCTGTATCATGATGCACTAGATCCTAGAAAAGAGTTACCAGGGAAAGAAGACCTTCAATGAGATGAGTTGACAAAGTGCTATAAAAATAGGCACAGATACAGGAAAACTGAAACCAACAACACAAAGTCAGACAATATTTCATCTGTGGTACATGAGATGACTACAAGTCAGAAAGGACACAATGGCATCAAACCACAGCAGTAGAACTTGAGAAAAATTGGATAAAAAACTGAGCAGAAGTGTGTATCATTTTATAAGCAAGAAGTTTTATAATTTTTCTATATATGAAGGAATCTTTGCTATACATGAAGGAAAGAATAGAAGGGTAAGATACTATTGCCAAATTACTTTATAGAACCAAAATATTAATATATCCAAATTGAAAATATGTTGCTTGATTAGCGATGGCCCTATTTTGCCAAAAGTATATGATTACAGCAACATTGCTCAGTTAGCTGCTGAGATTAGGTCCATATTTTTCTGTACATTGTGTAAAATAAGAACACTGCTGTTAAGAAAATTGAACTGAGCCTGGGGGTTTGGAAAAACAATGTCCCCTGAATTGACACCTACTTTCAAGGCCTTTGAAAAGTAAATGAACAGAGTTTTCCAAATAAGAATGTGTAATCAAATCTAGCATTCAGTTCTTCAGATTCAATGAAGGATAGCAAAGAAAGAAGCAACATAAGAATTATCTTATATATTATATATGTGTGTGTAAATATATATATATATATAAATAAATAAAATCAGTCAGATCCCATGTGAGGCAATTCTTGAATTCTTCTTCTGGAAAATGTAGGGTTTTATTTGTCAATAACACACAGACTCCAGTCAAATAAAATCCCCAGTGTCTTCAAATCAAGCACTTGTTCCAGCAAGGTAAGTCTCTTGTTTCATTTTTGATTCCTTTGTCTACTTTAAATAGATGTTTTCATCCTTTAGACATCACACTGGAAACACAACCACCTACTTTGTGTAGAGGACATTCGTCTACCATTAGAGATACATTTATTTTTTTAAATTACCACCTCACTAGTAGACATTTGCAAAGAAGAACAAAAGAAAGAACATTTCTATAATGAGAGAAGGGGATTGAGTCTGATTTCAGAAGAGCTTTTCTGCCTTTTAAATCCCTGCAGACAACCCCGCTTCTAGGTGAGGTTTTGAAACAAACTTTCTGCATGGTCAAGTCACATAATTTGTTCATATCTCAGAGTCCCTGAGCATAGAAAATAGCTTTCTTTCTTTTCTTGTCAAACTCCCAAGAAAACATTGAGAAATACTCTTAACAGTTTCAAAGATCTTAGAGCAAGATGGAAGGATAAACAATGGGTTTTCAAGCCTCTTTGAAATCTGTTATCCAAATTGTTGATTACCATCCTATTTACACAGGAATGAATTATGTTCTTATTATGAAGCAACTTATTTTATAGTTAGTTCCTTGTCCACTGTAAAGAAATTAGATCCTGAATTGACTTTATATTACCTATCAGTGACATACATAAAAGACTCCTTATTTAACCATGTCTAGGAAGAAATAGGATTTCATTCCTTTGAAATTATATATTTGATATTTTAAAAATTTATTTATCTTCATTTGTGCATTTTTATATAATATTCTTTCAATGATATTTTGTAGATTTGTTGTTTATTGGTTGGAACGGATTACAGTTATCAGCAAAATTGGTAAAAGTACCTATTTTGCATTTAAAGAGAATGTTGCTATGTCTAGTTTATTCTAATAAGATAAATTACTATGCATCATCTGAAATGTCAAGCTCAAATTACTAGTTTATGTCACATATGAAATTATGGCAAAATCGGAGTGCATCATATGAAGACTTCCTTTTCACAAATTTATCAGTAATTGTTACTTCCCCCAAACAAGACTTTAAAAGTATACTTAACGTTTCTTTTAGAAAATAGGTAGACTTTCCCCCCAAATATAATAACTAACAGAAGAAAATTTATAGTACAAAATATTTTTCCTTTAAATTAATGCTACTCTGTTCTTAAAAAAATGATAAATCATATTAACAAAGTATTAGTAAGATCTCAAAGAAAGCAAAACACTGTCATTTTTAAAGTTTATATAGTTTTTCACGAAAAGTGTTTTTAAAGACTCATGATCTACTTTACATTAAACTTAAAATTATAAAAATTAGTTTTGATGATGTGATTTTATGAGATATTCTAAAATATTTCTCACATTTGTAAATGAGTAAAAATATGCAGAACTTAATGTTGGGTTCTTATACTATTCAAAGTCAAGATTCTTTAAGGTTATATTATTAAAAAATACCAAAGAGGATTGCCTAACATTAGTTTAAACTCATATGGTTAAAAACATTTGATAGTAAGCTATCATTATGATAGTCATCAACAAATGATGTTCAGCTTGGAAAAGTTCCATCATATTGTAATGTCATAAACTTCTAAAATTTTTTAAATAAGGAAAGAAAAAAATGAAGCATCAGCGACCATCAATGAAATGTTTTAACCTAGAAGTTCCGAGACAAACATCCTCATTTCTACTCTCATTATATTTCCTATGCTATAACAAGGCCATCTCTAGATTCACAGGATTAGAAATTGCAATTTTATGAAGAAATCCAAGAGACCAAGATGTTGTCCATTTCAATTGTGCCAGTATAGACCAGAGTGGGAAAGCAGCGTGTAATAGCTAAGTGCAAAAACTCAGGAAACAGAATATCTGCATTCTAAATCTGAACTAAAATTTAATTTTTATAATACCTTGTGACAATTTACTCATGGTTTTCAGACTTAAATTTCATTTTCTGGGGTGCACAAACAAAAGTGATGAAGAAAGGTGATGGTGCCCAGCTATCAAAAGACATAGCATCTGAAGTCTTAAAGACTTGAAAATAAACAAGCAGCCATCTAGGACAGAGGCAAAAAAGCCCACATGGAAGAACCAAACCAGTCTGTGTGATTTCAAGGTGTCAAAGGGATCAGGCATCAAAGAACAAAACATCAAATCATCGTGAATAAGGGGGAGTGCAGACTGGGCACTCAAGCCCATTTGTAGGCAACTAGACATCCCCTTACAGAAGGGCGCCCATAGAGCCACGATGAAATATGCAACTTTCCTCTAGTTCTTAAATGTTTCCTCACCCCCCCTTCTGTGACGCTCCCAATTCTACATTATAAGTGCGACCAAACCAGAGGATGTACACTGGTACAGACAGGAACTGGGAACACAGTGAATCCAGGACAGATGAGCCCTGCAGGACCAATGGTGAGAGTGGTGAGACCAGGAAGGTGGAGGGGAAGTGGAGTATAAAGAAGGAACCTATTACTAGGATCAACATCTAACCTACTCCGTGGGAGACAGACAACAGAAAAGTGGGTGAAGGGAGACATTGAATAGTGGAAGATATGACAAAATAGCAATTATTTTAAAATTATCAAAGGTTCGTGGGGGAAGGGAGATCAGGGAGAGAAGGGAAAATATGAGGAGCTGGTACCAAGGTATGTTCGTCTGGGTAGACTAGAGAAACATATTCATAAACACACATATGAATATAAGGGAAAGGCTTATATACAAGAGGAATGGAACACTAAGAAAGTATCCCATCCCAGTCCAGTCCAAAGTCATAAGTCAATATTATCCCATATGTCCAATACCAGTCTATAAAGTCACTTTCCAACTTACAAAGCACGTGCGATGACACCAGGACAATCACAGACAAATGGGTGCAGAGTTTTGTGTGTCCGATAGCAGTAGAAGCATCTCATCACTGGAAGGAGTCTCCACATGGCTTCTCCAGCCCTACATGTTTGGCTCCATCAAGGCAAGTCCATGTGGCCTCTTCTCTGGCTCCTCCGTTCTCCAGGAATCAGGATCGATCAGGATGCTGTCACCTCATCTTATAAGAAGTTCATCAAACTGGAGACTTTGAGTCAAGTCTATCTTCTCCAATTGGGAAATACCAAAAGACTCCCCAGAATTCTTAGGAGAAAGTCTAGCCCACACAGAGGTCTCACTGGCTATCTCCAGATTGACAGGCTAGACTCCACCCCTAGACTTTCAATTATGAAAATGACATCAAGTACATGACCGCCACACAAGGGCTCAAGAAGAAAGTGAATATTTTGCCAATGATGATGACAATAAATGTTCAAATGTGTTTGATATGCAATGCATGCACATATAGATTGTGATAAGAATTGTATGAGCCACTTCACCAAAAATATGTAAATACTGACACAAAATATGTATGTATGTATTTTATTAGAACTGTATGAGCCCCCAAAAAATTATTTCTAAAATTCCATTTTCTGTAAACATATGAAAGATAAGCTCAGATATTATTGTGAGAATATTCACTGAGTAAATGTATTTAAAACTGTCAAGCTATCAATAGCTGAGGTTACAGAAAATTGAATAATGTTTTACTCAACTAGAGAATGAACACAGCATTGTCAGTTTTGCTAGTAATTCTTATCGCCCATAACTGGTATAGGTCTGGTGTACTGTACACTTCCTTTTATCCATGGGGGAAGAACTCTATTCCCTCCACCATTCTTTCTTACTTCTAAGGAGCACTGTAGCTGTTCTTTCAAAATAAAATTGATTCTTCTCAAAGAATTTCATTACATATTCAATATTCTTAGACATTATATATTCAATATTCACCATAACTCAAATGCATTATTTCATCGTCAATCTTCCTCATTCATTGTTCAATTTTCAAAAGCATATGAAGCAAACCCATAGCTTGTGTATGCAAAATGACGTTTTTAGCACTTTACACAGGTCTTCTAAAGCAGGTTTCCCCAATATAATCCATCGTGTAATTTCTTGACTGCTGATTGAATGAGCGGTGTTTGGGGGTGCATTCAAAATGAAGTTCCAGAAATTGCTGAAGTCAAAATTGGTGCTTAAGAACCAATGTGGTGATGAAACTTATAATATCTGGCAACTCAAAGATATAGCATCTGGTGTCTAAAAGACTGCAAGCAGCCATCTAGCAAGGCAGCAAAAATCCCACATGGATGAAGCATACTAGCCTGTGTGATCATGTGGTATCAGGTATCAGGCACCAGAAGAACCAAAATAAACAATCCTAGCTACGAGAATGAGAGGGCTTGAAGTGAAGAACCCAAAGCCCATTTGTAACACTTCTGCATTCCCTTACAGAAGGATCATAAAGAAGAGATAGCCACCCAAGGTGCAGTATAGCACCCATGAAACACACAACAGTTCTCTAGTTTTTAATGCTTCGCCCACTTCCCCCAATGATCATGACCCCAGTTCTACTTTACAAACCAGGCTATACAGGAGCACGTACACTGTAGAGACAAAAACTTTTGACACATGGAATCCAGAACAGACAAATTCCTCAGGAATAATAATGAGAGTACTGACACCATGAGGGTAGGGATAAGGTGGGGGGAAGAAGGGAGAAAACGTGAAACCGATTGCAAGGATCTATGTGTAACCCCCACCTCACCTCCAAAGGGGTCAAACAACAGAATGTGGGTGAGGGTGATAGTGGATGGTGTAAGATATGAAAATGATAATTCATAATTTATCAAAGAGTAAAGAGGCTCAGAGGGCACGTGAGGGAGGGAAAAGGAGAAGTTGATACCAAGTTCTCAAATAGGTAGAAAATGTTTTGAAAATAATTATGGCAGCATGTGTAAGAATGTGCTTGATACAAGTAGTGTGTGAATTGTTATTGCAAGAGGCCCTAATAAAATGATTTATAAAATAAATAAAATGAAGTCTCTGACAATATCAATATGTTCTTTATTCCCATGCTGTTCTTATTGGTTCAGTTTAGAGGGACCTCCTATCCCTATAAATTATCAGTTATATCACCTTGTTGAAAACGCAAAATCATTAGGAAAGTCTAAACCTGGTTTAGAATTCAATTCTTCACTTTATAATTAGAGCTTTAATTCAAGCTTTGAGTTTAGCATCAAACAGAAGGTATTACAAGACAGATTAGCTATAATTCTCCCAAGCAGTTCTTATAAGGAACAGTTAACAGGAATGCTTCACTGGGAAGTTATATCTTCTCTTGCAAAAGAATGTATATATATTTTTAATATGGAATTTTAAAAATTGTATCAAATAAGCCAAAAGCAGTATACATTCATAGTATCTAGCAAAAATATCATCATCCTTTTCTTCTTGAGATTTCATCCATGGTTCAAGAGCTTTTGCAACAATTCCTTGCAACATGAGGCTTTCATCTTCTCAGACCTCTTCCCACCTTCTAGGCCCTTCAGGGACTACTTCAAGAAGACTGAAATATAGGGCACAAGTGCACCAATAATCTTGATCAAGTGATAGATAATATTATTTTCATATGCTATATTATAAAATGTCTCAATGATTCTTTGTTAGACTATAATGGTGAATATTTATTTTCTCAAAATGTCTACATTTTGATGCTGTAGAATTAATTTGCAAAATTTTCGTATAGAATCATTGAGCATGTTGTTGAGTGCTAGCTGGTTCGTTCCCAGTGCTGAAGCCTGTGTGTACCCAGAAGGCGATGCTGTCTGGTCTTGTGCCATCCTGAGAGTTGCACTTATGTTCGAGTCTGTTAGTCCCCTACTGTGTAATCTAGCTATTTGAGGACTTTCCAATGTTTTATTAATACTCTACTCTGACCTTGTTTCCTAGGATGAGTTCCTCTTGACAATATTCCCACCATAGGTGAGACAAAAATCTCATCTTTTTCCCTTCCCAAAAGCATTCTGTATTTGTTCTTATGACAGCCCATGATATATCAATATTCCTTGCTGAGATCATAATTTAGAGGCAGTAACTGTTCTTCACTTGTCTTTATTCATTGTTCATGTTTGAAAGCATTTGGATCATTGACAACTCCATACATTAGGCACATCCTTATCTACAAAGCTACCTCTTTGCTTTTTTACACTTTAAATAGATCTCTTGCAGTAGATGTGCTTAAAGGAACACACCATTTAAATTCCATACTACTGTGTCCATGAATATTGATTTGTGTGTCAAGTAAAATGGAAAGCTTGATAATTTTAATCTTTTCCTAATTTGTAGCGTTGCATTAAGTGAAGCTGCTGGACATGACCTCTTAAGAATACTGAAAAGACTGCGGCCCACTGGGATGGAGGTTCAATTCCGGCTCCCAGGAGCAAAGGCTGGGCCTCCTACTCCCACCACCTGAGGGCAGTGATGCCTATAAAAAAAATAAAATAAAATAAAATAAAAAGAATACTGAAAAGATTAAACTGTCTCTGGCCTCAAGCCATGTTATTTTCAATCGCCTCATATGCATGTGAAAGCTGAATTTGGAACAAAGAAAAAATGAAGAAGAATCAACATAAGTGAATTGTGCTAGAGAATAATATTGAAATCATCATGGATGACTCAAAGAACAAACCAATCTCTCTTAGAAGAAGTGTGCCTGAGTGCTCCTGAGAGGCAAGCAGGGCAATAGCTCCTCTTATATATTTTGGACATGTTGACAAGAGAGACCAGTCCCCAGAGAAGATCCCATCCTTGGACAAGTAGAGTCTGAGCAAGAGAAGAAGGATAAGGAGGAAGAGAAGGCCCTTGAAGAGACTGATGCAGTGGCTATGACACAGTGACAATGGTCTCAGACATAGAAAGTATTGCGAGGATGCCATAGAACTGGGTAGTTAATTTTTCTTGCGTGCATAGTTTTCTACTTGTCAAAACTAGTTTAAAGGCCTTAACAAAAGCATTTTATTGTTGTTCATTGTGCTAGTTGTGAAGATTTTTATTTTCTGTATGTTGAGGTATCATCCACATTGAAGGCTATAGACATGGGTCTTCACCAGTAGGTGTTTCAAGTCCTCCTGCCTTTCAGCAAGCAAAGTTGTGCCCCCATGCATATCACAAATTGCTAATGAACCTCCTGCCAATCCCAAAGCTGCATTCTTCTTCATGCGATCCAACTCCTCAGATTTTTGGTCAACACACAGATTGAACAAGTATGGTGAAATATACAACCTCACACACACCTTGTTCTGTCAGAGAACTTTTTTTTTGCTCTATGTACAGGTACCGCTAGTGCACAATGAAATGTTCTGGAATTCCTATTATTCACCATCCTACCCATAATGTATGATAATACACACAGCTGTCTGAATATATTAACATAATAAATAAAATACAAGTAAACATCTTTCTGGAATTCTCTGCTTTCAATTAAGATCCATCTGAAATTAGATATGATAGCCATCATTTCATGCCTTCTTCTCTATCAAACTTGAATTTCTGGCAGTTCTCTGTCAGCATACAGCTACAAATATTTTTACATTACTGGAACCAATTTCTTACCTATGTGAGATATTAATAGTATCCTTTTAAAATTCCAGTTGGATCATCTGTTTTTGGAATATCTACAATTAGGAAAACTGCCCCTGTGGGTTCTATGACTGTAAGCATTTATAAGAGTAGAAATGTTTTTTCAGTAATGTAAAAAACATTATTTTTAAAAGCACTATAACCACTCTCCAGGCTTTCCAATTACCATTGCATTACATTAAATTTTAGTTGTAGCTTTACATGAGTTTTAAAGGTTAATTATGAAGCTGGGTTTGAATTTTATAAGGAAGAGATAATGATGTAGAATTTCTTTCTTGTCCAGTGTTCAGTATCTATGATACTTTCTTATGTGCACTTTTGACTATATCATTTCCCACTGAAGCGTAGTGCGACAGGCGTTCTGTCAGCATGGCTGGGTGAAGGTTCTCAGTGGATTGTCCATTAAGGCTACTACCTTCCCTATAAGATGACATAGCGATGAAGTAAACCATGATGGGAGGTGCTCTGAGCAGTGAATCATGTGTAAGATGATGGTGGAATGCAATTCCATTACACAGGCCACACCCTGATTCAATCAACAATAATTTTCCACATAAGGTGTAGCATACTTACTATGCAAGTAGACACTGTGGCAAGGCTTGTGAGATTTTTGTTGTTTAGGGGACAGGTTCCTGGACTGCAGCCAGTGATCTATGATCTCCCCTGCAGATCCTAGGAGCCATCAGCAGCCTGTCATTCACTGACCACTTACTTATCCTGGATTCCTGCACTTCTCCTGCCACAAACCTGACCTCCTCAGATGCACAAACTTCTGCAGGCACCAACCTGTGGTCGTCCTGCTGATTTGGGGTTCATCAGCTCCCGAAGTTAGAAGAAGCCTCCAACCTAATATATGACGCATGAATTGGGACCTTTCCTGGAATTGGACTAGCTCACTTCACATCTGTATGTACCATTTACTTGATCTACAGAGCACTCATTATATAATTGCATCTCTCCTTTCATTCCGGAATATATATATGTATATATTCACTATATGTATATATATTGTTTTCTAGAGAACCCAACCTAACAAGCTAATAGTATTGGTATTATTATTAATATCTTCTTTTCATTTTCAGAAACACTTTTTAGAATTTAAAATAAAATATTAAATAGGGATCATGAAGGCAAACATCTTCGTGTTCAATCTTAAATTCATTTTCATTGCTGTTAAATATTTTTCTGTCAGCCTTTTTAACTTATCTTTATCATTAGGGAAGTCATCTTGCATTTTTAATCTGTTAGGACTTTTTCTCTATAAATAATGTGTGCAGATTGTGAATCTGTTTTAAAAACTTTTTTTTTCTTTTAGTCTGTTAATGATCTGAACAATGCATTTTTTCTATTTTTTAACTGAACTTATGTTACTAGGAGAAAACAAATTTTAACTTTATAAATTTTAGTGTTCTTTTAAAAATGTTTGCCACCCCAACTTTTAAATCTGTTTTGCTGTTTTTCATCTATTATTATGAGAATATATGTACCACTAAGAGTGGACTTTAATTTTTCCTTCTTGCACAATCTTTTGGGTTTTAGTATCATGTCTCTACTAGTCTTATAAAACCAGATGAGTATAATGCTCTCATTTTGGGCATGTGTGTATTTCTGTTTGTATAAGATTAAAATTGTCTTTGAAAGCTGATAGAACTCATCCATAAAATTATCTGTGTGTGGTAGCATTCACGTGTAAAATTATCTAGGCTGGAAACCTCCTTTGGGAATATTTTAATCTACTAATTCAATCTCTTTAATATGATTATTCAGACCTCTGCCTTCTTAAATCATTTGGGATAAGGTTTATAATTTCTTTCTACATTTTATCTGACATTTATGACTTTTTCTATATTTTCTTAAGAGTACAATTTACATAAATTATTCATAATATTTCCTAGGTTTTATTATTTAATGTATTAATTACTATGTCTGTATTTTATCCCTGGAAATATTCCTTTCTGACTAAGTGGCACGGAAGCCATATCTAACTGCCCCTGACTGCACAGTCTAAGGCTGAGGATCACAAAGTGGAAGTCAGAAATTCCTTGAACCTCCGTTCTCCTGAAACCTGAGTCCAACACCACAGGTCCCTCCCACAGCATTGCACTTTTCTGTTCGGTTAGATAATCTGTTGCAATTGTCAGGTTTCTTGGGGTTTATACCTTGGTTCTTGCCCCTCGAAAGAGTTCACACCTCAGAAGCACTTTATAATCAAAATGTGTTTCAGGTTTTACAGTCTCGAAAGGGTACCTGTTATTTCTGGAAAGTGTGCCAGGCCGTGGAAGGCACACTAAAGTTCAGAACTAGACTCTAAAAAACCACTACATTCTATAAAGTTAAAATATTTTTTTCTCCTGTTGATTTGGGGTTTATCAGCTCCCAAAGTTAGAAGAAGCCTCTAGCTTGACTATATGATACCCAGAAGAATGGCACCATTGCGCACTCCCCTCAGTATTGCACACAGCCTATTGTCACAGTCCCCTTCAAACACATAATTAAAATTATGAAGACATGAATCCAAGAGTTATAGTTAATCAATTCACCACATATTGATTTATTTATCTTGATCAATATTGTCATTTTGAGATGGAAGAATTTGGTAGAATTTCTCAATTCCTTCATCAGTATTTTAGTGTTTGGTGCTTAAGTTTAAGTAACAATTTTATTAACTTTATTTCCTTATATATGAATAGGTCTTATCCTATCAGAGACAGCATTTATACTTCAATAGAGGTCTTGAAATGCTCTTTGACTAATTCAACACCATTCCTCTTCAATTTTTCATTTTTTTCATGAAAAAACATAATTTTCTGATTCAAAATTAACACTTCAGCTCACTAGTGACAGATAATAATCTTTGTGCATTCATTCAATTTCATTTTGATGCCTTTAAGTTTTCTTAGATTTATATTTCATACAAACTGATGATTATTAATAGATATTTGTTACTATTTCTTTATATTTTGAATCATACTCCATGGAAAAACAATGGTTTTCAAGGCTTTCCTAGGCACATGTCATTATAGTTAATGGCACTTTGAGAAGGGAGATATTTTTCTTAGTGTTGTTTTGAGTCCCTTCTGATGTGAGTGACATATATTCCAGCACTATACCTATTAATATTATGTTATTATTCACCAAGTGTTCAATACACATGACTATATTCTACAACTATTTATTAGGTTTTCAGTGGCTAGTCCCTCTTAAGTGTCACTCTAGTCCTTCTTCATATTCTCTTCTTATTCTAGAAGCTCTGCTGAAATTTGTTCACTTTGCTGGGATTTGAAATACTGGTGGCATCCCTTCCAGCATCACAGTGATATGTAAACCACCACAGTGCAACACAGTGAAAGAGAGTTGATGAAGAAAAAAGTCAGGGAAGATACATTGATTGTATATAAATAGACACTGAAGCTGAAAGCATCATTTGGATAAATGTAAATAAATAATCCATAGGAACTCTTTTAACTTACTAGGAGAACATAACTCTATGTATTTAATAATATCCTTAATGGTGCATTAAGAAAAATGGATAGAAATATAGTACATAATAATAAATTCTATATCTTTCTGGGAGATATCAGTACATTTTGGATATTTATATTGATTGATGAAGTAGACAAATATAATTACAAGACATAAAAACTTGAACAATAAATTTTTTTATCAAATATGTATAAATGTGATATTAGTATACACATTTTCATCTAATGTATGCACACTACCATCTAGTCAATTCCAAACCATGGTGACTCTATATAGCATTTCAAAACTAAAAATCTTTATGGGAACCAACAGCCTAACTTTCTTCTGAAAATGGTTGCTGGAATTGAATCCTCAAACTTCCTGTGAATTGTCCAACATAGAGCCCATAACATTGTCAGCGCTCCTTTCTATATTATAAGAAAACATATAACTTCTATTATTAAGGACACGATGGATCTGATTTATTTCATCATATTTCAAATGACTGGGGTTTTATTGATTATTCTCTCATATTCCAACACAGTCAATTTAGGAACAAATAACAATTGAATACTTAGAGGATAAAACAAATTATAATTTATATGGAAACTTTAGATATTGAAAACATACACTTTGCTTCAATATCATTGAACCTTATTTACATGGATGGGAAGTTTGATCATTGAAATTGGTGATGATTTCACAATATGATTGGTATAATGACTTGTTTGAATTGTACGTGTGAAAATTAATTGAAAATAGCGTGTTCATTGTATTTTCATAACAATGCAAAGCTAAATTATCTTTTTTTAAAGGGATTTTACTTTTTATTTTTTTAAATCATTTTATTGAGGGCTCATACAACTCTTATGACGATCAATTGTATGCAGACCACATTGCACATTTGTTGCTATCATCATTCTCAAAACATCCCCTTTCTATTTAGGCTCCCAGTATCAGCTCCCCATATTTCCCCTCCCGCACCCCTCCCTCTCGTCCATGGACCCTTAAAAATTTACAAATTGTCATTATTTTGTGATATTGTACACTGTCTGATATGTCCCTTCACCCACTTTCCTGTTGTCTGTATCGCAAGAAGGCAGTGATCTGTAGATCCCTACAACTGGTTCTCCCTTTCTACTATATCTTCCCTTCACCCTCCCGGTATCACCACCCTTACCACTGGTCCTGAAGGGATCACCTGTCCTTGATTCCAAATGTTTCCGCCTCCTATCCATACCAGTGTACATCCCCTGGCCCAGCTGGATTTGTAAATTGAATTAAGATCATGATAGTGGGGGGTGGAGGGAGCTAAAATACCTTATGCAAAAATTTTACTGCCATCAAGTCAATTCTCATAGTTACCATATGCATCTATTATTATAGACTTTTAAAAAAATCACTAACAAATTAATGAACACAGTGTTCAACTTTAGATATAAAAAATAATAATAAGACTAAACCTAACAAAATTTGAAAGAACTTGAAACTCACTGTGATTGGGTCGATTTTGAATCATAGTGATCCTATAAGCCAGGGTAGCACCTGAACAAAATAAATAAACAAAGAAATAAATAAATGATAACAAAAGTCTCTGGCCATAACTTAATGGCATACACCAGAGACAAATTGACTACATCTGTGGGACTATGCACTGGATAAGCTCAATATCAAAAGCCCAAATGAGGCCAGGAGCTGACCATAGAAGAGAATATCAATTGCTCACAGATAAGTGGAAATTGAAGATGAAGATTAAAACAATTTGAAAATATCAAAACTACAACAATGAGTGTATCCCATATGAACTTGAGAATATACTAAGAATAGAATTCAATAATAAGTTGCTAATAACTTAAGCCAACCAAGTGATGGGATGACATCAAGAACATCACATATCAAGAAAACAAAATGTAATTTAAAAAATAAGAAAGCAAGTGGGGGGATTCCAAACTGATTGTCAGGAGAAACTCTGAAACTTGCTGTTGCTCATAGAATAACTAAAGCAAATACAAGAAATGATGGACTATAAGAACTGAACAGAAATTTTAAAAGACAGCTTGAGAAGACAAAATCAAATTGTATAGTTAAATATTCTGAGACCTGGAATTACAGAACCAAAATGGAAGAATAAGTTTAGTATGTCTCAAAATGAAAGAACTGCAGCTTAAATTTGAGCCTCGAGTACAGTATTGAAAGATTCTATGAGGGCAATATTTAATGATTCAGGAAGCATCAAAAGTAGATAGAATGAATACACAGAGTTACTGGACCAAAAAGATCTGATAGACACCCAGCTATGTAATCAAGGACTGTTGGTGCTGAAGGAAGAAGTGCAAGTGACACTGAAAGTTTTAGTGAGAAAAGTCTAGGAATGAACTGAAACACATCTGCATATAGTCTAGCATTTGCTAATTATTTGCTCAGCATCCAAATGGAGGAAGTGTGGTTAGAGAATTCAACCCTAATTCACACTTTTCCTGATTTTAAACCATGTGAAATATGGAATAAGGCAGGCAGCATCAAAAGATGACAGTAACACAGAGCCACTAGGCCGCAAAGAATGAGCTGACATTCAACCGTGGCAAGAGTTAGATATAATCAAGGACCAATGTTACTGAAGGAAGAAATACAATATGCACTGAAAGCATCAGTCCAAAACAAGGCTTCCATACCAATGGAAATGGCTTAGCAAACTGATGAGTCCCTGGAAGCACTCACTTGTCTATGTCAAGAAATTTGGAAGACAGGTGCTTGGACAACTGAGTCGAAGAGTTCCATGTTTGAATTCATTCCAAAGATACGTGACCCAATGGAATGCAGAAATGATAGAACAATGTCATTAATATCACTTGCAGGTAAAACTTTAATGGACATAACTCAACAATGGTTGAAACATTTTTTGACAGGGAACTAACAGAAATTCAAGTCCGATTAGAAAAGAACTTCGAAGGAGGGATATCTTGGCTGACATCAGCTGGAACTTGACTTAAAAAAAATACTATACAGATGTTTACTTTTATTTCATTGACTACACTAAGTCACATGGCAGTGTGGATCATAGTAAACTCTGGAAAACGTGGAAAAGGAAGGGAATTTCAGAACATGCTTTTGTGCTCCTGTGGAACCTGTCCATGGAATCAATACAAGTGAATACAAAGGATTTAAAATAGGGAGAAATGGGAGTCGGGTTTATATTCTTGCATTATACTTATCTAACCTTTATACTGAGATAATAAACCATCTCACTGGAAACCTTCCTCTTTTTCATTTCTCCTCTTACGTGTCGGTCATGTGCTTAGTTATTTTCATAAATGAGATGTAGGGGTGGAGTCTAGCCTGTTAATCTGGAGATAGCCACTGAGTAGCCAATGAGGCCTCCATGTGGGCATGACTTTCTCCTGAGACTTCTGGGAAATCTCACGATATTTCCCTGGTGGAGATGTGGAGTTATCTCCCCAGTTGTTGGGAGTTAGTCTGAGAGACGACGAACTGTGGACAAGACAAGATGGCAGCGTCCGAGTATCTGAAGGAGCCAGAGGAGAAGCCACATGGCCTTACCCTGATGGAACCAGACCTCTGAAGTTGGAGAAACCACGTGGAGACCCTTGCCAGTGATGAGTTGCTTCTACAACCATTGAATGTTGTTGGTGGTCCCTAAGCCCTGGAAGTGAGGAGCTATAAGAGGACCCCTGCCAGCACCGGGACTCTGCACCCACTGGCCTGTGACTTGGTTGGTTGGAAGGAAACATTTTAGACTGGTATCGGGCACATGGGCTAATATCAGACGTATAACTTTGTACTGGACTGGATTGGGATGCTTTCTTAGTGTCCAATTTCTCTTATATATAAACAGGACCCTTATATCCATATGTGTGTCTATGGATTTGTTTCTCTAGTTTACCTGGACTAACACATCTTATTAACTGAGCATGATGACTTTCTCTAGAGACTGCTGTCTCCTGAAATCATGGACAACTTATGTAAGATGAAGTTTTTCCTGTAAGAAGCACTCTGTGCTTACATGTGTCAGGACAGATCTGTTTGCTCCTTTAACCATCCATGGCCTCTCAATATTACTAGCCAGCACCACGATTCAATTCTTTATTGATCTCTTTATTCAATCTCCAACTAGCACAGCATATGAGGCAATTGAATATACCATATCCTAGTACTAAACCTATAAATATATGTACCTGGATTTACTACCTCCTTATAAAATATGCTTATATTTACATATGTACATGTCTGTGTTTAGACCTCTGCAAGTGCCCTTTGCCTTCTAATTCCTTCCTCTATTTCCTTCTGACTTCCTCCTGCCCCACTGTCATACTTGGCCTTCATTTGGTTTTCAGTACTTCCTCTCTATTACATTACCCTTACTCCGGCCCTACTATGCCTCCAAGACACTCCTTGCCACTGATTGCAGACCCGTTGTTGCCTGTCCAGGCCCCCCCATTCCTCTCCCCTCTCAGCCATGTTCCCCAGGAACCATCAGTCCAGGTAGAAACTGGACCTTGGACCCCCACCCAGACACTCTCTCTCAAGGTAAGAATACTTTGTTCTGTTAATCTGGTATTTCATGATGCTCACTGGCCCAATGCTATCACTGAAGGCAAATAGGTTCATAAGCAAATGTGGTGAAGAAAAATGATGGGGTCTCAAAGGCTAAAGATAAATACATGGCCATATAGCTGAGAAGTTTCCAAGCCCACATGGAAGAAGTGGCGATGAGGTGTCAAAAGGACCAGGCTTCATGCATCAAAGAGGAAAAAAATTGTATCACTGAATGGCCTCTCTCCTGAGATGATCAATGAGGATATGTGGGGGAATGAGAAAGAGTGGTGAAGATAGCTAATGGTACCTGGCTATCAAAAGATACAACATGTGAGGACTTAAAAGTTTGAGGGTGAACAAATGGTCACATGGCCCAGGAACAACAAAGCCCACCATAGAAGAAGCACACCAGTCTGTGCGACCATGAGGTATGGAAAGAACTGGATATCAGGCATCAAAGAACAAAAATCATATCATTGTGTGCCCACCCTCCCAACATGATCACTGAAGACAAAAGGGAGCAGAGGCAGACAGAGCAGAGAAATCTGATGGCTCCCAGCTACCAAATGATAAAGTATCTGGGATCATGAAGGCTTAAAGATGAACAAATGGCCATCAAGCAGCAAAGCCCACATGGAAGAAGCACACTAGCCTGTGTGATCACGGGGTGCTGAAGGGAGCAGATATTCACCATAAAGGAACAAGAATTGCATCACTATGAAGAAGGGGAAGAACAGAATGGGGACCCAAGGCCCACTTGTGGGTAATTGATCATCCTCTTGCAGTGGAGTCATGGGGAGGAGACAGGCCAGTAAGGTGCGGTGAGGTGGCAATGAAGGATACAACTTTCTTCTAGTTCCTGAAGGCTTCCTCCCCCCATCTATCATGGTCCCAACTCTACCTTATAAATCCAGCTGGACTGGAGGAGGTACACTGGTAGAGATGGGAAATACAGGGAACCCAGGACAGATGAAACCTGTGGGGTCTGTAGTAAGAGTGGAGCTACTGGATGGGTGGAGGGAAGGTGGGGTAGAGAGAGGGAGCCAACTGCAAGGATCTACACACAACCTCCTACTGGGGAGACAGACACTAGAAGAGAGGGCAAGGGGAGACATCAGGCAGTGTAAGTTATGACAAAGTAATAATAAGTTATAAAGTATTGAGGCTTGGTGGAAGAGTGGGGAGCAAAGATGGAGGGGAAAAGATGAGAAGCTGATGTCAAGGGCTCAAGTGGAAAAATGGAAGTTTGGAGAATGATGGCAGAAGCAAGCATACGAAGAAATGTGGCACAATATGTGTATTTATCGTTTCCGTAGTGTAGTGGTTATCACGTTCACCTCACACAATATATGTATCTGTGTGTTGTGAAAAATGATGTATGAACCTCCAGTAAAATAATAAAAATGCCATATCATGGGTCAGGTCCCCCTAGTTCATAGTTACATCCTTGCTTTTTTAATACTCTAAAGAGATTCTGTGCATCAGATTTACCTTGATGTAAGCAGTCTCTTCTTACATCTCACTGCTCTCCTCACTGCTGCTTTCATGCATACTGACTGTGGATCCAAGTAAGACAAAACCCTAATGATTTCAATCTTTTCTCCATTAATAATGATGGTACCTATTGCTCCTACTGTGAAGATGTTGGTCTTTTAATATTAAGTTCTCATCCATACTGAAAGCTGCAATCTTTTTTATCTTTGTCAACACATCCTTAAAATCCCACTCACTTTCAGCAAGCAAATTTAGGTCCCTTTCATATAATACTTTGTAAATAAGTCTTTCTGCAATCCTGATTCGGCATGCTTATTCATATAATCCAGATTGTCTTGTTATTTGCTAAGCATGCAGATTGACCACCTATAGTGAGAGGATGAAACTCTAGTGCACACTTTTCCTTTCTCTGTTCATACAATTGCTTTCATCCATGTGCAAGCTTTATATGAACGCAAGGCAGTGTTCTGGATTTCCCATCGTTCTCAAGGTAATTCTTAGTCTGTTATTATCCACAAAGTCAACTGCCTTGACTTAGTCAGTAAAACACAATGGAACATCTTTATGTTGCCCCTTGCTTTCAGCCAATACTCATCAGTTATCAACAGTGTTACCTCTTGTTCCACATCCTCATCGCAATCCAGCTTGTACCTCTGGCAGCTTCCTGTCAATACAACCTGTCCCTGTCCCTGTCGTGGTAACCTGTCCTTGTCACTGCAACCCTGGTGGATGAGCTCCAGAAAAAAAATTTTCTTGAATGTTATATCAATGATATTATCCAAAAATTGTTCATTCTGCTGTTATTTTCCTCTGGCATGGGTAGAAATATGTACTTCTTCCAGTCTGTTAGCCAAGAAGTTGTCTTGCAAATTTCTTGCCAAAGGTTCAGTGTTTCTACTGCTTCATGAGCTTGTTGAAATATTTCAAATGTTATTCCTTCCATTCCTGGAAAGGCAAATCCTTTCACTGTAGATTGTGTTTTTTTTTTCCTTTAGCACCTTTGGTTCTTGCTCTACGTCTTTAAAAGACTGAATATCAACTAGTTAATTTTAGTATAATGACTCTGTATTCTTTGCATTTTCTTCGGATGCCTCCCTCATTGTTAATATTTTCCCATGGCATAATTCAATGTGACAACTCAAGGCTTCATTTTTTTCTTGAGTTTTGTCAGTTTCAGATAACTGCATATGTTCTTTTCTTTGGGTTTTCTAAATCTAGGTCTTTGTACGTTGTGTTTCATTTTGTCTTCTTGAGCAGCGCTTTAAAAATGACCTGTTCAGCCCTTTCAGTTCACCTCGTCTTCTATTTGCCTGAGCTTCTCCATGATTAGGAGTGTCAGAGTTTCCTCTAACATCTCTACTTACCTTTTCAATCTTTCCTGTCTCTTAAATGATCTTTTGCTTTCTTCATGAATGAAGAGCTTCTGCCCTCCCACAGCTCATCAAATCTTCAGTTATTAGTATTCAATAAATGAAATCTGTTCTTGAGATGTACTCAAAATTCAGGTAAAATACACGGAAGGTTAGATTTTGTCTCTCATGGATTTGTTTACATTTTCTTCAACTTCAGCCTAAAATGACATCTCAAAAATCAATGGCCTCTTTCACCATCAGCCCAGGCCAGGTGTTAGCTGCTGACACTGAGTTCTTGCTTCCTCTTTTTCCACAGATGGACTCAGATTGAGTTCTGTGAACTCTTGCAGAGAAGTCCAATTGACCAGTCACCATTTCTGTTGTTGAAAAAAGGTGTTTGCTATGAATAAAACCTTCTTGTGAAAAAAAAAAACCTTGTTATGAACAAAGCATTAGTCTTGCAGCATTCTGTCTTGTGATCTCCAATTTCATTTCTACCACCAATGGCCTATTTTCCATCTACTTTACCTTCCTCTTTGTTTCCAACATTTTCATTCCCAAAGTCAATAATAATCATTACATCTTGAATGCATATTTGATCAATGCAATCATTGGTAGAATTTTTCAATGTCTTTAGCCCTAGCTTTTGTGGTTAGAACAAAAATTTGAAAAATAGTTGTATTAAATAGATTTCCATGAAGGCAAATCCATATAATATTATCACAAACAGCATTGCACTTCAAGATTGATTTTGAAATGTCCTTTTTGACAATGAATGCAATGTCATTCCCTTTGATGGTGTTATTACTGGCTTAGTAAGTTTTATAGTTTTTTTTTTATTCAAAATGGCCAAAACCTTTCCAACTAATGCCCAAGGTATCATCTTCATGGGTTTCATTTTATGTTTGACCACTTCCAATTGTTTTTCTTTTTAATCATTTTATTGGGGGATCATACAATTCTTATCACAGTTCATATAACCACCCATTTATGTCAAGGACATTTATACTTTGATTGTCCTCATCATTCTCAAAATATTTACTTTCTATTTAAGCCCATGGTATCAGCTCCTCATTTTCCCCTCTCTCCCCATTTCCCTTCCCTCATGAACCCTTAATAATTTATAATTATTATTACTTTGTCATATATTATACTGTCTGATGTCTCCCTTCACCCACTTCCCTGTGTCCAAACCTCACGGAGGAGACATATGTAAAGCCTTGAAATCAGTTCCCCCTTTCTACCTCACCTTTTCTCCACCCTCCCAGTTTCGCCACTCTCACCACTGGTCCTCAAGGGAACATCTGTCCTGGATTCCCTGGGTTTCTGGTTCTATATGTACCAATGTACATCCTGTGGTCTAGCTGGGTTTATTAGGTAGAATTGGGATCATAAGAGTGAGGAGGAGGAAGAAATTGATGAACTATGGTTCATCATTATTAAACTGCACCTTGACAGGTTCGTTTATTCCCTGCAACTCTTTTGTCAGAGAATGGCCATTACCAACTGATAGTTTTGGGTCCCCAACCTGTACTCCCCCTCATTTACAATAATATAATTTTTAGTTCTTTGAGGTCTTATGCCTGATCCCTTTGACACCTCATAATCACACAGGCTGGTGTGCTTCTTTCATGTGGGCTCTGTTGCTTCTGATCTAGATGGTCACTTGTTTACCTTCAAGTCTTTAAGACTGCAGATGCTATATCTTTTGGTAGGCAGGCACCATCAGCTTTCTTCCCCATATTTGTTATGCATACACTTGTCTTCAGCAATCATATCAGGAAGGCATGCTTTGTAGGTTTCAAGTAACAATTTCTAGTAATTTGCATCAGTTTCTTCTGCCCAAGAGTTGTGTCCACTCACAAATGAAGATTTGAAGCCTCCATTCCCATAGATTTGCTCCATTAAGGTTACCATGTTTGACTACTTTGAGTAGGTATCTCATCTTCTGTCATATTTCCACTTTCTAGCCACTTGAATGACTTATTCTCTGGGACAATATCTGACAATATTCAGCTTCCATTTATTGGCCATTTAGTATAATGGTTCTCAGCCTTCCCAATGCCTCTACCCTTTAATACAGTTCCTCATGTTCTCGTGTGTGCATATCTGCTTGTGGGCAGCCTCCCCTGGAGTCAGAGGAGCAGTGTGTCTGTTGCTAGGACCATAGAAGATAAGGTCTCAGGCGACACCTGTGAAAGGATACAATCCCCAAAGGAGTCACAACCCACAGGTTGAGAACCGCTGTTTAATAACTGACAATGTTCCTAAGTTATATCTAAGATTTTCAGTGTTACCTCCTCTAAAGTGAGGAGCTGATCCCTTCTCTGTTGGATGTTCTTTGGAAGTTCTGTTGAAACCTATTCACTTTGGGTGACTCTGCGGGCATTTGAAGCATCCTGAGTGGTTTGATTTATCCTTAGCCATATCATCAGTGTAGGAATAGGATCCCATACCTTTTGAGATAAGCCAAATAGAAAATAGTCCTTGTGGTTGATATACAGAAACAGGTGATTTCTCCTCTCCAAATACATTATGTTCATCTTTAATAAACCTCTTTTCACTTCTACTAAAAGTACAACCATTATGCTGACAATATTTTTATTTCCTTGAACACTTTCAGGACATGCATAATTCACTCATATTATCTCAGTGGAGTTTGAGGTGTAATACAAAGCTGAAGCAAATGACTTTGTGCCCCTCTTTAGTTGTTCGGGACTTTTTTCTTTTTATGTTATTCATTCACAAATGTAACAAATGTAAGGAAAAATGTAGAACTTAATTGAAAATATGACTTTTATAAAAAGAATAGATGAATTTACAAACATAAAAAAACCCACAAACCAAATCATTGCCATCAAGTCAAGGGTGACTCCTAGCAATCCTCTCTGGGTTTCCAAGACTGTAACTCTTTATGGAACTAGGAAGCCCAGAGTTTCTCCCTCAGAGCTGCTGTCATTTCAAATTGCCAGCCAGGAGATTCACAGCCCAAGTTGTAACTACTACGTAGCCAGGTCTTTATAATACTATTTTTATACCAATGATTGAAATGAACATTACTATAAGTACTTAGAATACACTGTTAGGCAGATGAATGCTTACAAATGAGGAATATAAATTTGTGATTTCCACACTGAGTGGCTCCCCAGCCTCTCACCTTAAAGAGAACCCTGATTGCAAGTGACATTTTAACAACAGGTTTGCTGAGCTCAAAACGAAAGGAGATATTGGTTCTGCTGAATTGAGCCCTGTCCTACCTAAAATGTTATTTCATTATCTTAAAATAGTAAGATATTTTCATGTTCTATTTTGCAAAACTGGCTAGAATTCAGAAATAACCATCTTACCTTTTAATTACCTTGTTAAAAAAACAATTGTTCTTATATCTAATCAGTTCAAGGATATGCTGAACTTCTGGACTTTTTCTTTTGTTAGGGTAAATCCTTTAGAAGTTCATTTTTCTCTTTTGTCTATCAAATACATGTTTTCTGAATGCTTCTGCAAATGTTCCAAAGCTAAGAATCCTGATAATAATTGCTGCTTTAGTTATGTGCCATTAGGGAAATTTTACCTCTTTGTTTTGAGTGTTATTCAGGACTTCCAGTCCTTTCTTCTTTTTAATATTTTTCTCCTTATGAAGAGAATCCTTAGAGGCCACTCCTATTTCTCATAAAACTCACAATTTTTCAGATTGTTTCATATTCAAGATGTAATTGCTCTATTGAGGGAGTGTCCCTTAGAGATCATTACCTGTCAAAATGAAGAAAAATAGTCAATGGGGGATTCTTAATTCCATATTTCCTTATTTTGGTTGGTTACCCTGATATTTATAATGCATTATACATTTTGTCTCCTTGAAAGATGAAATACTTGAAGCAAAACCTCTTAGCCTATGTTTCCCCTGTCCCATATTTATATATGAGATAAAATGGAAAGACGTGCAAGAGACTTTTATTTTACTTTGTTTTTTTTGCAGTGTGATAGACATTGTATTGGGTGGTGCACACAAATTTATATTTCCTTAAATATTGTTCATGTAAGCATCAATCAAGAGATCTAAATGTGCATTTCATTAGGGAAATCTGCTGAACAAGATCACTTTAGAGTGTTGAAAAGCAATGAGATTTTGTCGAGGAAGAAGGGGCACCTGTGCCAACTCTTGATATTTCAATTCTTTCATGTGCTTGGAAGTTGGACATTAAATAAAGACTGCCAAAAGGCGATGGAGCTATTTGAACTGTTGTAATGGATAAGAATATTGAAAGTACCATGGATTGCCAAGAGGACAAAGCAGTTTGTCTTGGAAGAAGAATGGTAGATTGCTCCTTCAAGGTAAGGATGGAAGACTTTGTCAAATATGCATTGGACATGTCATCATTGAGACCCGGAGAAGGACATCATGCTTGGTAAAATAGAGACGTATCTCAAAAGAAGATGACCGTCGTGGAGATGTGTGGATACAGTGGTTTCAACATAGGCTGACTGTTGGTCGAAACCAACATGATGCTACCTAATAACAGCATCATTTGCTTTATTGTATCCTTACAAATATTGGAGGGGAAAAGGTAGAATTCTATGATAATTCTTGGCTCTTTTGCTAAAGTCACATACCTTAAATATGTTGATTTTTTCTTATCTGCATACAACTCATTAGATTTTAAAATTTTAATGTGTAACTAATTGGGAGTTAATGCATATATCATATCATTCTGCAGTTCAGTCACATCAAGCAAAATGGTACAATTGCTATCCCGATGTTTCCAAACATTCTTTTTCTTCTTAGATGCCTTTTTGTCTTCCCCCTTGTACCCTCCTCGGGAGGACTATAAACCCCCTCTCCCTCCTGAAATCTTTATGCTAGTTGCTGTCCCTATAGGCTCATCAATTCTGAGTTTCATGTACTGAAACACTGAAAAACATATAGGACAACGTCACGAGGGTGGCCTCCAATGAGTTAACATCACTGAGATATACCTATGTACAAGCAAAACAAAAGTACAGAAAATGTTAGAAAGGAGATAAGGCCCAGCATACATCAGAGAGGAAATCAACTGACAAAGTTTTAACAAATCAAGTCAGATTTGTGCCTTTGGTTTTCTGCACTCATCTCTCAAATGCACTCTTGGGAGTTCAACAAAGACTTACTTCCTATGTAGTGCCCACAAATGGCTCTTGAGTTCCCACTGCCATGCTTAGCCTTCTGCACATCAGATTCTCACAATTTAGCTTCTGATACTAACCCTATCTTCAACTTCAGGTTATGTGACTTACAATCCTTCAGTGACTGATAAAGGATGCTTCTTCTATGTGGACATAGTAGACATCTGATTTACATGGCCGTTTATTTAGAGGTAAGTCTTTAATTTCCCAGAAACTATTTTTTTGTCTGATAGCTAGACACCATCTAATTTCTTCACATGTTTCTATAGCACCTGTATCTTCTGTATTGCCTTCCTGAGGGCCAGTATCTCAAGCAGGGAAATAATGTAAGAGCGAATTGTTTTTAAGTTGTAACTAGGATTTAGTGTGAGCCCAGAACCAATACCTGGTTCTATTTTTAATATACTATGAATTGAGAGTTAGTATATATATTATAACATTCCAAAGTTCAATCACATCAATCAAAATTATACAACTGCTTCCAAAATCAGTTTCCAAATATATTTTTTCTTCCTGGACTCCTCGGCCTTGTCTCCTTTTTACCACATCACCGCTCTTCTACACCCTTCCTTCCCACCTCCCCCCACCTAAAAAAAAACAACCCTTATTCTGGTTGCTATTTCTATAAGTTCATTTATTAAGGGTCTCATTTACCCCAAATCAGCAAAAACAAATGACACAAGTCTCCAACCCTAATAATTGGTGCTTCATAATTCAATGGTCTATAACACAACGGTTAAGATTACTATATAGTATTTATTCTCATAAATCTAACTCTTTCTGTTTGCACAAATGTATGTGATATACATGTTAGTGTAAGTGAATGTGGGGCCAATACAAAAAGATGACTCAAAAAAAAAAAAAAGATGACTCACACTTGTCTAGTGTGTGTAATGGGAAGAATGCAGAATAAAAATATCTTTGAAGTATCCAGGATCTTTGAATCTTTAAAAGTATTAATTCTTTAAGTTGGAAATTTTGAGGATGAATTGGTACGATATTTCATAGAGACATAGAATGTTAGATCTAAAAATAAGTATAACTTGCTGTGTCAGCTTGGGTACATTAGAGAAACAAATACACAGAAACTCATATGTATGAGAGAGTTCTATATAAAGTGTAAGTTCACATCAAAAGAACATCCCAAACCAGTGCTGCCCTAGCCTACAAGTCCAATATTAACCTGAATGGCCAACACCAATGCACAAAGTCCTCCTCAATTTCACAAATGCAAGATGCAGACTGCAGGAGATAAGCCAAATCAGTGAATGTGTAAGCATGTCAGCACTGGTAGGGTCTCCGTGTGGCTGCTCCAGTACCCAGGGCTACAGTTGGGCCATGTAGATTCTCCTCAGGGACGCCCTGCAGGAAGTGAGCTTGCAAGCTGAATGAGGGAACTGGGCATGGCAGTGGTGCCCTGATTCGACCACCAGAAAGCAAGGGATTCATGAAGTAGAAAGGCATGGCTCACTGAGTCATTCACTTCTCCTCCCTACCATTAACCCCACATGTGTTTATTGGCCAGGTTGGCACAATCACCTTTAACTACCTCTCTGATTGCACAAGGGATGACTAAAGTGTAGAAAAGATTTTATTCAAAATCACACAAGAATCTCCTAACATTAATAGGAATGGGATTGTCATCTCTTGCTTTCCAGTTTCTTCCTCAGTGACAACCAGAACTTAATCCATGGTACTTTGTGTATAGAGCATGGCTTAGAGGAATGAGCTTAGATGTCAGAGTCAAGAAGCTAGCTCTCTGACCTGTTCATTTTGAAGTTGAGGTAAACACACGATTGACTGAATACTGACATATATCTTAATGTAAAGAATAATTATATTGATACCAGAAAACCTAAGGAAGAGATCCTAAGATATACCTAAGTACACCATTGTACCCTGGTGGTATTTTTTACTTACTTTGTGATGAAAATTTTAGATTGTGTTATAACTCCTAATCCTTATATTTGACTCTAATTGCAGGCATCTAAATTTCATGATTACAAGACTTTTACAGATGAGTCTAAGCAGGAGAACTTTTGTAAACAACAAATGAAAGTGCAACCTAATACTAGCTGCTGCTTTCATGGCACTCTATTTAATTGGTTTGTCATTATGAATTTTAATGCAGAAATTGAAAATTTCTACTAAAATCTTCAGTATGAAGTTAGTCAAACAAGTAATCAAGATGCAAAGAGTATTATTGACTTTGGGAATACAAACGTTGGAAACAAAGAAGAAAGTAAAGTGGTTGAAGAAGATGGTCTTGAGGATAAAAATAAAACTGAAAATTGCATCGTAGAGTTGTGTAAGACCAGCAGCTTGTTCATATAAAATACCTTCTTTTCAGCAACACAAAAGGCGACTTACTGTACAGCTGTACTTCCCCAGATGGAATACTAATAAATCAAATTAACTATATCTGAGGTGAAGGAAAAGTATGCTATCAGGTCAAACCATGTCAGCAGTCAACTGTCATTCACACAACACGAGATATTCATATGCAAGTCCAGGTTGAAACTATAAAAAATGAATACAAGTCCACAAAAGCAAATTACAACTGTAAGTTCATCGAGCCTAAATTTTGAGAGAACATCAAAAGTGAATTTGCTGTATTAACCTCAAGAACAGAAGATCTGAGGAACTGTGGAAACACAACAAGAGTATCATTTTTGAAGAAAGAATGAGGAGGAGGAAATCACTAGAAGAAGCAAAGCAACTCTCCCACTCTGCATTTACTTCTTGAAGCCACCCTTACTATTCAGGTCCTCCTTAGCACCATGGAATTTACTAAATCTCGGTGGTCATAATTCTGTGTCCTGCTCCCCAAAGGAGACACTTTTCTCTTGGCTCTCTTTGTTGATCAGAAAGTCTTGTCTCGGCTTTTGAACAGTCAGATTCCACCAATAGGGTCTCCAAGGCAATCTGTGTAAGGTCCACCAGGAGGTACCAATTATTCTATTAATAGAGTAATTATATACCATATAGATTGTGTTCAAGGATTTCATTCTAAAGAAAAAAGTAGCCCTATAAGAAAAGCGCTCAAGAAATGCCATGTTTTATATGATGCTCTCATGTTTTATATATTTATCAAAAATCATACAAATCAAAATCTATCAACATCAAGTCAATTTTAACTCAGGCTGCCCCTTTTCACCAGAGTGTGACTATGTTGTCAGATGGCCAAGGCTATAAAGCCTTTTAGTGCTGGCTACCAGAGCTTTTTTTCTAGCAAAGCAACTGATAAATTGAATTATGCACCTTTCACTTGGTAGCAGAACACTTTCCCCTCTGTGCCTCCAGAACTCCCAAAAGAAAACATTGGCTTTTAAATTATTATCTAACCAGACCTCCTCTAACGCAGAGTCAAATACCAACATTAATTTTAGTATTAATGATTATTATCATATTACTATTATGATTATTAAGAGGAGTCAGGTTGTCCTATCTCATAGGGATGTTGTTTGGATTAACTCAATACTGACTATAAACTGCAATGCATTGCCTAAGTGATAATTACTAGTATTAAGACAGGGACAAAGATGTTCATCATTTTGAATAAAGGACCAGAATATGAAGTTGCAATGAGAAATTCTGCAGCGAACTAACCAAAGGAGTGTGAAAATATGGAATAATACATCTAATAAACTAGCTGTATTTTGCTTAGAAAGTTGCCTTCACTTTGTATTGCTGATAATAGAGCCAAAACAGGCAAAATAATAGGCATTTATATATCCAGATATACTTCACAAAAAACATGTATTTTCTTTGTGTTAAAGTTGTATATGTCTGCCCACAGAGGTTTCCTCAATATTGTTGTATCCTGGATGGAAATACAAGTTGCTAGAAGTTTAAACATTATAGACACTTTTGGAAGAGCATATGTGATAAAACTATAGAGAAAAATTACACTGCTGTCAAAATATATCCCACATATAATACATCTTTCTTGGATTAAATAAAATCTTTTTTAAAAGGAAATAAAAAATGAAAGATTTGAAGAAGGAGGAGGAGGGGAAGGAGGAAAAGGAGGAGGAGGAGGAAGAAGAAGAAGAAGACCTTTAATAAGTTCAGGACATCAAATTTTTCTGTGTTTATTTTTCCTGAGAGGTAGTAGGATCTGAGGAAAACATATTTTATGTTTATATCCAAATGAGTAGACTACAATGTCAATCCCCATTATGAGTTTCCTTTTCCAAACTCAATTCATTTCAATTCCACATGTATTTAGCATCATCGTCAGTCTGTGTCACAGTCTAGATTTCATGAGTTCCTGGATGAGAGCTTCCAGTAATACTACAGAATAAGAGGGTGAGAATGGAGATCAAGATTAGTAATCTAAGAAAGGCAAAAACGAAAGCAAAGACTGGGAGTAATGTCCTGCAAATTTCAAGAGGGCTTTAGTGTTGGACAGAGTTGTGTCTATAGCAGTGATATTAATTTTTATATGAACTTGTGCCAAAAGGCTGAGCTTCATTACCTGATATATCTTTTACTGTACTATGATGACTTTGGTAAGCAATACTTCATGTTCTGTGCTATGCTTTTTCTATGCATCCCCACATGAGTGAAATAAGGTGAATCATCAGTAAAACTCAAAAGAAACATGGAAAGAGAAGAGAGCATGCAAATCACTTAAAATCCATCCTGAACATTATTGCTTAAGTTTAATTTCATTTTGAAAGACTAACATAACTAAAAATTAAACTAGAAATTGCATATGTTTAGGTATATGAATTCATTTAATAAACAGGTCTATTATGTGTCAGGCATGGAGAACAAAATTTAAATCTATGCACCACTAAATATTGCTACAGTGATATAAATATTTAAAATTGTAACTTTTTAAAATGTAGCCATATATACATTAAAATATACTACATAACCATTAAAAGTTTTAATTTAATTTTATATAACTATTATAACTATATAATACAATTCAAAATCTAAATTGTCCATATGTACAATCTCACACATTTAAAAAAGTATTAAAATACTTTAAAGAAATTCATCCAAAAGCAATGCTTCCAGGTAGCCACATTGCAAGTATTGCATAATTTTTGCACCTTCTTCTGTTTTTATGAGAACCTACTATTTGTATATTCAAGGGAAATATGATGAATGAACTGAAAATGACAGAATATGTGTTTTATTTTTAACTATGGTAATTTCTAGAGGTTTTGACCTATTGTAAAAGTGTACTCTTTGTTCAAATTAGCATTTAAAAACTGTAGATCTTGTTTTAATCTCTTTTCTATTAGAAATGCCATCCATCATATACTTTGTGGGGTTTAAGAAGATATGTAAACCATAATTTATTGAGGAACAGATCATTTACAAGCCACTTATCTGCAATGTTTTTGAGATTTTTCTTGGTATTTTCGATGAAGTCATAAGAAAGGGAGAGGTAAAGAAAAAGAAACAGAAACCAAAGACTTCTTCACAAAGGTCTCATTACATTCCTTAATTAAAGTAGCATTCAAGACTTCCAGAAATATTACCCTTCAGTGAGCGATAGTGGATTTTGAGAGCACAGGCCAAAACTCGTTGTACAGAATTTCACATCAACATTATTTAAATTTTATGTGTTGAATTAAAAAAATTAAGGGAAACTACTACACATGATACTAGGAATATATTCTCCACACCCTGATGCTGCTGGGCTTTTCTATCTCAGTAAGTCAATTAGTAGCACTAATGAGGACAAAACTCAGATTAATCACTACACAACCTAACCGCTAATGCAGTCGGCCCATTATGCTCAACTTTCTAACAATCAAGCACTTTTCAAGAGCTTCTAAGGAAATAATAAAATAGATCCTTTTGAATACATCTGCTCCTGACAGTTGAAGAACAAAATGGACAGACGCCACCAGCCAGAAAGGAAACCAAGAAGGACCATGAATAATGGGCAAACTCGAGTCAGAGTCTATCTGACTATATTTCAAATGTGCTTGTTTTCTCTAGATCAATTCATTATAAATGGCATGGCTCCCTTTAGCGTTTAGGTGTTATTTCTGCCTTTAGAAAATGGAGAGAAGAAAATAAAAAAGCCTCACTGCTATGGAAACCATTCTGTCGCTAAAACGGAAGGCAGGATGTGGTGGCGATATAATCATTTGTCTATTTCAGGATTAAGAGTCTGTCCATCAGATCAAAGTCAATGCGGTCTCTGAATGGGCAAGACCTCTTGAGAACTCTGGAATTTCCTCTGTAGAGGCAGGAGAGACACTCTCTCTCTCTCTCTCTGCTCACTCCCTTAGAGACACTCTCCTGACAAGACTCATGGCACTGTGCTAATAGGCCCTGTGCTCTGGAAAATGGAGAAGTCACGTGAAGTACCCTGCCAGTGCTGAGCTACTTCTACTGCTGCTGGATCCACAAGACTTTCTACCCACTTGCTTGTGATAGCCCTGCATCATTGCGTGTGTTTCCTGACTCTAAAGAGAACTTTATAAATTAGTATTAGACTTATGGACTAATACCAGACGTATGGGCTTGGACTGGACTGAGTTAGGATGCTTTCTTAATGTACAAGTACCCTTTAAATAAAATTCTCTATATACACATGTGAGTTTCTATGGATTTGTTTCTCTAGACTACCTGGACTAACACATAGGATTTTTATGATTAAGTCTGATAGCCTCATCGTTCTCCAGCAATTGGCTGGTTGACCCATTGATCTTTCCATAAATCCTTATAGGGGCAGAATGCCTCTTCTTCCTCCTTCAGTGTAAGTAGCAGTTGTTTTGACTATAATACGGTTTATATAGCTTCTTAATCATCTACATGGAAATGAAAAGAAATAGCAAGGTAGTTTCAAAAGGGAGAGAAAAATCATTTGGCAAGCACTGTGAAAACTTCAGGTTGAAGACCACGTGAGTTTATATCTGAAAGCTACTGGTAGAAGATCACATAAAGTTATTTAAACCAAATTAGGATGAAAATTTACATGAGCTCCTAAAACTTTTCTGGGGCAAATTTTAAAACCATCTCTTTCTGCTGTCATTACTACATGGTTGTCAATCATTCAGGAACTCAACAGCCAACAGTTAGTGCTACAATCCCACCTTTCTTTGCCATTGAAGAAGACGTTTTCAGTGATGTTGCATAAATCAGTTTGAAAATGCATTGAGCTGCCAGTGCTTCAGTATAAACTCAATGCTAAGGAATACAACATCTATTTTGAAAATATTTATAAAAATAATAAGTGTTATTTTATTCCAACTCAATGGAAAAACCAATACCTACTGGAATTGCACACAATCTTCATTGCTGTATACAGAATACTTTGGCTCAGTTTCAATATTATTAAGGTATTCCTCACTAGAAATAGTAAATTGATATGCTGAGTGGCTGCAGAGTTCACAAGGAGAACATCCATCAAGTTTGACAGGTGACCTCAAGAAGCCCTGGCATCACCTTCTATGCTAACTGAAAGGTCAGATATTCAAATACACCATCTCCTCCAGGATGTAACAGATGATAGTGTGCTTGCACAAAGATTTACAGCCTTGCAAATCCTATGGTGCAGTTCAACATTATCCTACAGGGTCACTAGGAGTTAGAATTGAATCAATGACAGAAGATTTATAGGTTTATAATTAGAGTAGGTTTATAATCATACCTCGCTCCCTAAATGTTTTTGGAAATCTCTCTTTCTGCACCACTGGATAAGGTCACTACAAATTCTCCAAAATACTTCTAGGTTATAAAAGGCCTTTTTTGTTTGACAATAACTTGCTCTCTGGGTTGATGTAGCCTGGTTATATATTCCTTCAGTTTGATCCCACCTTTTGGCTAACTCAACTCAACAGGGAAGAAATTAAGGTCATGTTGTGTGTTGCCTTTCAACCTTCAAAAATTTCTGTGGTTTGGAGATATGAAAAGATCAGGTGTTCACCCACAGGCACTCAGATACATCCATGTACAGTGCTTGTGCTTTAACATTTTTCTTTTGTAAGAAGGAAGTGAGCTTTTTTCTTAGCATTATTATATAGTACAGGCATAGACTAGATTTCAAATATCTAACTTTAGGCTTTTTAAAGAACAATAACTACAGTAAATTATTTTAATCCACTTTCTTCTATAGAACATAGATTTAACCAAATAATAAAAATAATGACCCTATGGATCAAAGTAGAATTTTACCATGGAGATTCTACCACCAAAAATGTTTAAGGAAGCAGACATGTTTCTCCTTAAGAGTGACTGGTGCTTGGAGTCACCTACATTTTAATTAGCAGGCTAATATTTTCCCATTGAAATATCAGGGATCCTCCAACAAAAGAAAGATCATTTACATAAGCACTGTGTTAGTCTGGGTAGACTAGAGAAACAAATTCATAGACACACATATGGGTATAAGGGGAAGGATTATATACAAGAGGAATGGAACATTGAGAAAGCATCCCAACCCAGTCCAGTCCAAAGTCATAAGTCTGAAATTAGCCCATATGTGTGATACCAGTCAATAAAGTCTCCTTCCAACTTATGAAGCATATACAATGACACCAGGACAATCACAGGCCAGAGGGTGCATTATCTTATGTGTCCGGTGGCAGTAGAAACATCTCAGCATTTGCAGGGGTCTCCCCATGGCCTTCATAGCATCTCAGCACTGGCAGAAGTCTCCCTGCAGCTTCTCCAGCCCCAGAGGTTTGGCTCTATCAGGGTAAGCTCTTGTGGCCTCTCCTCTGGCTCCTCCATTTTCCAGGAAACAGGGTCGATCAGCATGCTGTCATCTCACCTTGTCAGTAGTTTGTCACCAAGAGACTGAGAGTCAAGTCTCTCTTTTCCAATTGGGAACTACGGGGAGACTTCCCAGAATTCTCAGGAGAAAGCCACGCCCACAGAGAGACCTCATTGCCTATTCATTGGCTATCTCCATATTGACAGGCTAGACTCCACCCCTAGACTCCCAATCATGAAATTCACACACGAGTACATGACCACCACAAGCACTAAAGACATAGCTAATCAAAATTATTTCATATGCAAGCAATGACCAGTACTAAAAAGACTTTTCAACTTCTTGGAGTTTGATATCTACTTTTTAAAAATAGCTAAAAGTCTAGTCTTTCTATTTTTAAACATCGGGCTATTGTGGTAGCTAGCTTGTATGTCACTTGTAGTCTTGTCAAGGTGGAATCCAACCAGTTCATCAGATGATAGTTTAATGATGCCTCCTGGAGGATGTGGCTGTTTTAGAAAAAAAAGAGAAATTCCCTCTCTTCCTCTCCCTCTTCACCTTTCTGCTTACTAATACTCTGTGCCTGCCGTCAGAGGCAGCCCCATGGTCGCTGCCTGTCACTAAAAGCTGTCATTGCCCTGCCATGTTTCCCACGACCTTGGATCCATATAAATCTGCATCATGGCCTGTGAGCTTCCTTCATCTCCTTTATCCTATCTGCAACATCAATCTGCAGCCATGGCAGCTGGGTGAGTTTGAAGAAGGCTTCAGCTTGCATCAAACCCAAGAACTTAAGTTGAACTGCCTTGGGATGCCTTCTTGATATAAGACTACTTCTTGACATAAAACTCTTTGTATCAAGAAGAGTCATTGGTTTCATATAAGAGTATCACTGGTTTAGCTTCTAATTGACTATTATAAAATTATATATTTAATTAAAATAATGTTTTATAGGTTCAAGGTTATACACAATGGGTGATATTAATCATATGCACAATATCCTAAATAATAACTAGTCAAAACAAATATTATATCATATTATATTGATATAATTGCAATGAATGCACTCTACTTACGTGTATATATACATGTGGGAGCTTATCTGTGTCTGTCCTTTAATGATCACTGTGACCACTATCTCTCTGACCTACTCTTTCAGTCAATCTTAGCAGCAATGAGGGTTTTGAGAGAAGAAGACATTAGCCCTACTTGAGTCCACATATGCAAAACCATTCCCACACTCCTAATTACTGCACTCAGTTTGAGCTGCTTGCATAGCTTGTTAACAGCTTGTTCAAATGCCCTTTCATTAGATCTCACTACCCATACTTCCCTGAGTGTTCCCAATTTTGTTTTCCAAGCAGTCATCGCAATCAAACCTACTCTCATTGAGTCACATTATGACTCATCGTGACTCTCTCGGCAGAGGAGAGCTGGCTGTTTTTTGTCCCCAAGGTGGTCGATCTGTGCAGAGGCTAACTGCCTGGTCTTCTCTCAGGAAACAGCTGATGAGGACAACACAAGAACCTTTCAGCTAACAACTGAGTGTTTAATTATGCATCTAGGACTATTTCCATGGAGCAGATATTTTGAAATCTTCCATACAGCTCCTCTATGGATATGACTCAACTAGGAAACTGGAATTTCAGTGGGATTGCTACTTTACCTGCTATTGACTATGTTAGAAAACACCCCTTTGCACACAGCATTGTTTTCCTTAACTAAAGTTCTAGTTTCTAGATTTAACTAAATTTCTAGTTCCTCTCTGGGAAGCTAAACCAGCCCTGAATTTCCTATCTCCTATGATTCGTAATTTTTGATCATTGGATTAATAGCTAAAAGACTGACATATAATTCTGTGCCACCCTAAGATGTATAGTGACTGAAAAATCTTAACTAGCAGGACTTCAAGAGCTAATAAAACAAATTCAGGATTAGACAAAACTAAGTTTTACATTTGTATTGAAAGGGAAGATTTGACCTTCTAAATACTATCAATGCTCTCACAGTGCCACCTAATGGAAACACACAAAAAAGCATAGTCTTGAAAAATAGGAAGATTGAAATTAAGATTGTGATTCTGACAAATACTATAGAAGGCGACCCCCCAAAAAACACACATCTGTGCTTATTCTAGCAAATGAAAAGTTATACATTTCAGAGAATTGGAGACTTGATTGGAGAGGGAAATGTGCAAGGAAATCACTCATAATTTCTTTGTCCCTTCTCTTAAATCACCATGAAAGAAAAGATACTGTTTTTTTTAATGATTTACTTTTCTGCTATTTTTTAAAACACACAGACACAGAATTTCAACTTTTTCTTTATGTTTTAGTAGCTTGGAAATGAGGCACTTTATTATTTTAAAATTTTTGAGTAAGACAAAGGCTTAATTAATTCAATTTAATGTGAAATTATATCATCATATATAGTTTTAAATACCATTTATTAGAATTAGACTTCCATAGATTTTCACTCAGATTACAATAGATTTATGGGAATTATTGTTGTGTGTTCTATAGGTTTTTATTTCCTGTGGAATGCTATCAGATTCATATGCCAGTAGATTTTACAAAGTCTAATACAATGCCTAAATTATTGATCCATTTTAAATCCTGACATGACTTATCTAAGGAACATGACTTATCTGGTGGCACTTTAGAGTAGGCTTTGAAAAGTGAGTGGCAAGGTGAGCAGTTCCAATCCACAGGCTGCTGTCCAAGGGAATGATGAAGCTGTCTGCTGCCGTCAATATGTGCACCCTGGACAAAAGTATATGGAATCATTATGAGTTGAGAGAGACTATTTCACAGAGAGTTGGTCTGGTTTTAAAGCTTATCTGCCTTTGAATAAAAATGTGATTGTTCATTTTATTACTTGCAATTGATGTCATTTGCTTTCATTTCAATGGATATGTCCTGATCAAGTATCGGTGCTAGCAATAATTGAAGTGTCTCCTGGTGTATTGTCACTCTTTCTTAAAATTATTTTATTCAGGGCTCACGCAACTCCCATCGCAATCCATACATGCATCCAATGTATGTCAAGAACATTTTTACAATTGTTGCCATCATCATTCTCAAAACATTTTCTTTCCACTTAAGCCCCTGGTATCAATTCCTCATGTTTTCCCTCCTCTCCACTCTCCTCTACCCCACACCCCCTCAATAATTTATAAATTATTATTATTTTGTGATCTCCAACATTATCCAATGTCTCCCTTCTGTCGTCTCTCCCACAGGGAGGAGGTTGTATATTGATCCTTATCGATTCCCCCTTTCAATTCCACCTTCATGCCACCCTACCTGTATCACCACTCTCACCTCTGGTCCTGAAGGAATCATCTATCCTGGATTTCCCATGTTTCCAGTTCCTATCTGTAACAGTGTTCATCCTCTGGTCTAGCCAGATTTATAAGGTAGAATTGGGATCATGCTAGTGGGGTGGAGAATATTTAAGATTAAAAGGAAAGTTACACAGTTCATTATTGCTACACTGTATTATGACTGGCTCATCTCCTCCCTGCAATCTTTCTGTAAGGGGATATCACTTCACCTACAAATGGGTTTGGGGTCCCCAATCAGTACCTCCCATCATTTATGATGACATAATTTTTTGTTCTTTGATACCTGATACCTGATTCCTTTGACACCTTGTGTTTACACAGCCTGGTGTATTTCTTCCATGTGGGCTTTATTGCTTCTGAGCTAGAGGGCCACATGTTTGCCTTCAAGACTTTAAGAGCCCATGAACTATATCTTTTCATAGTGGGCACCAACAGTTTTCTTCATCATACTTGCTTATGCCCACATTTGTCTTCAGTGATCATGTCAGGAAGTGAGCATCATGGTATACCAATTTAATAGAACAACATCTTCTTGCATTGATAAATTACTTCAGTGAAGGCCCAATGCACAACTGCTGCCTTAATACTAACCCTAAAGTATGTGCACATTGATTTACTTCCTCATCCTATATATAAATATATTTACCTATGTACATGCCTGCAGTTAGACCTCTATAAATATCTTTTACCTCCCAGTTCTTTCCATTATTTCCTTTTATTTTCCTCTTGTCCCACTTTCCTGCTCAGCCTTCAATTGGGTTTCAGTAATTTCTCTCTATTACATGACTCTTGTTCAATCCCTATCAGGCCTCTCACACCCACCTTGTCACTGACTTGGAATCGCCTATTGTTCCCTTATCCCTGTGTTGGTCAACGTCACCTCCTTTCCCCCACCTCTCTGTCTCCCAAGCCACTCCCGGAATCATCAGTCCCATTCCTTCCTCTTCCAGACTGTCACTCTTTGAGGAGAAAGACTATGTCAATGAGTTTTATATTCCTAAACTTTCTGCATCGCGAATGCAGGCTAGAAATCATTTTCAAGTGATTCTTTAGCAAAAAGCATTGCCTTCCTATAATTTTAATGTTCCATAATTCGTAACGCTCATATAAAATGCATGTCAATACACTGCAGATATCATTGTAATGTAAGATGAGCTTGTCGTTGGGCTATGTGGTAGGTACATAAGCTTGTGTCAACTTGAAGGTATTAAGAGCAAATGGACTAGAATTCATCCAGTCATGTCACAGACATGCCTCTCTGGAGGCAGGCTTCCCTCTTGTTCTGCAGAGTCTATCTGTTGACAAGCCACACAGACACAGGGACTTGGTGAGACTGGAGAGAGACACTCTCTCTGCTTTCACCTTCCTGTTGTCAAGTCACAGGGTGCCTCACTAAGACCTGGGAGAGCCCTGGAGCTGCTTTCATCACCCACGGACCCCAAAGATTTTTTTGCCCAATACCCAGTGATCTTCCTGCATTTTGCATCATTGCATGTGCTGCATGACTCTGAAGAGGGATTTATGGGCTAGTATTACATGTATGGGACAATATTGGACTTAGGAACTTGATCTGGACTGGGATGGGATGTCCTCTTAAAACAGAATTACTCTGTGATAGAAAGCTCCTTCATTGGATTTGTGTTAGTCTGTGACTAACACGGACTATGTTGCATCTCAGCTATCATGCTTTTCCACTTCTCTATTATTTTTCAGATTCTACAAATACTCCAAATACTACTTTGATTTCTAAATTTTATACATTAGCTAACTTAGCACACATGTGTCTCATAGTCATGTGTCAAAAATATGTTGATAAGGCAAATAATTTAATGTGTCTGATTTCAAAGAATTCAAAATGAAGTAGTAGAAATATTGAAATTGCAAGGGAAAATGATAGTGATTACTTCAATTGTGTAATTACAAAAAACATGCTGCAGCTTCTTAAAACAAG
>PVJH01016843.1:0-49017 GCA_004026705.1 Nesogale talazaci | reverse complement strand
ACTACCCGTGGAACACCTAATCGTGGACTGTGGAGCTGTGAGTGGAGGTTCCTTCAAGCCCTACTGTGCCACGCTCTTAGGATATACATCTCTTGAGCTGGGGACAGTTGGATTCTGTCATCTGGCTGACTGTTGGCGACCTCCTGTGTTGTTTGCCGCCTGTGACCAGATAGTCTGAAATGCTCTATAGAGGACTGACTACTCAGCGGCCCTCAAGACTTGAAGGAAGCCAGTCTTGTAGCTGTTTCACCCAAGTGAGTTGCACCGAGCAATCTGTACAGCTTTATAGATAGTTAACTGTTTCTTTTTTTATCTTAAATACCTTTCTCTATATATAAATATATAAAAAGAATTACTAGTGTCTGATTTTATTTCTCTAAGAGAACCCTGCCTGACACAAGTGACACCAGGAGTACTTCTAGAGAAATAAAAATTAATGGACTGGGCTGAGCCCCGGTGGCATAGTGGTTGTGCATGGGACTGCGGCCCACTGGGATGGAGGTTCAATTCCCGCTCACAGGAGCAAAGGATGGGCCTCCTACTCCCACCACCAGGGCAGTGATGCCTAAAAAAAAAAAAAAAAAATTAATGGACTGTGCAAATATTTGTCTCTGCAACCTTCAGATTAGAACTAGGCAGTGCTTTATTTCCTCTGCCAACAGATCTGGGTGTTGAAAGTGAAAAGGATCACATTAGAAGATCCTGGATAGAGTGGGTGTATTCGTCCTGGTGAACTAGAGAAACAAATTCATAGACACTCATATGTTCATAAAGAAGAGCTTTACATAAAAGAGCAATTGTATATTGAGAAAATATACAAGCCCAGTCCAGATCAAGTCTGATATTTGCCCATATGCCTGGTATCAGTCTATTAGTTCCTCTTCAGATTCACACAACATACCCAGTGACACCAAATGCAGGAAGATCACAGACCAGTGAGCAGAAAGTCTTGTGGGTCCAGTGGCAGTGGAAGCATCTCAGTAAGCATCTCAGTGGTCTCCTATGGCTCCTCCAGCTCCCAGACTCTGGCTCCATCAGTGATCCTTCATGTGACTTGCCAACAGCAATGTCTTGCAGGGAAACCAGCAGATTAAGTTTCTGAACATCAGTGAGCTATTTATCTCCTTCATGCCTCCAAATGAAGTCAGTAAGGTCTGACTTGATTGACATACTAAATTCCACCCTGTCACTCTTAATAATTTCAAGGTGACACCAGATTATGTAAACACTACAGTGGAGGAAAAATATGGAACAAAACTCAAAATGATAACAGACTACATTTAATGGTCAGAGAGACTGATGAAATCTTCAGTACTATGCCTCATAGTCCCACTTTCTGTCTGGAACTGAACTCTTTCTTATTTTAGAATCTGCTGAAATAAGGACTGAGTTCACAAGGTTAGGAAAGAAGAAGAAAGGAAACAGGAAACTCAGGGAGAAAGTCAGATGGTACATTGAGATGACAGTATTGGAGAAGTAGAAACAGAATATTTATGAAATACTTAATATAAAAGTGTGGGAAGTTCTTAGTACAGAACCAATAGCAAGAGACAACAACTCGAAATTAACATGACACTAGCACCCAAAAACCAACTTTCTGTAAGAATTCACCAAGCATTTTTAATAAGAAAATGAAGCAATTAACTAAAATTTTTTTAAATGTTCAGGCACCATCCATTTTTCATTTCTTGTTCCTGGCTGTCCTCTTTCTGTTGCTTCAGGCAAACAAAGACTAATTACTGTACCTTGCATAATCACTTGTAAGTTTCCTGGAACTACATTAAAAAATAAGAGGTAGAAAAGAAGCACTAAACATGTTATTAGGCCAATTAGGTGGAATGCCCCATAGAACTATAATTCAAAGCTTCCATACCAAGATATCAATTTCTATGAGCTATCTAATGGTTATATAAGTAGTCTCATCAGCTACACTTCATTTTGTTTGTTTGTTTTTGTCATTATGGAGGCCACTGGAAGTATCTGTGTCTATCAGTTATACCAATATTCACTGTTCACACCTAAAAAATATGAGTATGACTTGGTTCATCAGCTTATTTAATTCTTACATATATACTAATTCCAAGTGTAAAAAGGCAAAAATGAACCATACTATTTTTTGTTCCTAGTTATACCTGTAATGGTAACTAATATATGTATAAAAGAAACATTTTTATCAAACAGGGCCACATAGTTGCAGATCTGGCAAAAGTAGTCTAACTCAAGCCTAAATGAACCAAGAGGCTGGCTGGTAGAGCCTGAGTTGAATGGATCCAGTATTGGTATGCAACATGTTAGACTACCCCCAACTCTCAGAGTTATCAGGCTCCTGGCCTAGGTCCCAAGAAGGAGATCCAGGAGCTAGTGCAGCAGGGCAAAGAGAGGGAGTTCATCACAACATGTATTTATATATATGAAGTAGGCTATGCTCCCAAGGAGAGCTCATCAAGTTGTGGCCTGAGTAAGGGTGGCCAACTATTAATTCACTTTGACACTGTCCCTGTTTGGGTCCCTTATTTTTTCTATCTCTAGACTCTTCTTTTTTTCTAGCACTAAGGCAAAACTCAGTATTGTTGCTCAAGCAGTTTTTATTTTAACAGCTTTTTCAATTCATCGTTATGCCTTTGTTTCAATGGAATACTGTGTTCCCACGCTCTTTACTGAAAATGACTTCCTCGTCAAGCTGTTGCATCTTCTTATATAACAAATGTGTATATGATCCACCTGCTTCTGCATTACTTTCCATCTGTTCTTCAACACAAACCACAGTACATGGAAACACAACTCTCTTTTGTGGACATTATACTTTGATGTAAATGCATTTGTAACTATTTTGGGTCATTTTTTTAGTCAACAAAAAGTTTTCAGGAATTTCAGGGTAGTTGATTCATGGAATAGTCTAATGTTGAAAAGACACTTTCTTCTATTTATTTCAGTTATAAAGAAATGATTACGAGAGAAAAAAGAGAAAGGATTCAGCTGGATGACAGGGAATAGAGGTGCAGTTATATTTTATCATTTGACTGTAAATTCAACAAAACTGAGAGAGTCTGTCTAAATCATAAGCTAAGTGGTGTTGAATATCATACAAAACTTAGGATGTAAAAACCATGAGGACATTGGGAATCATCTAGTGTACTCCTAGCCTTAGACAACTGAAAATTTGAAAATAAAGCTATAGCCTACCTTCCCCGGAAATGACCATTTAATAAAATATTTCATATAATGTCAAGGTTTCTTTGTCTGCTGAGGCCAAAAATTATCACTCAGTTCAGGAACATTTTTACTTCTATTTTTACTCTTTTCATTTAGATGACAAATTGAAACTCATAGAAGCTAATTGATTTACTTAAGATTCTAATTATTTAGATCTAAATATAATGTTTTTCTAGGATAGCTGTCTCCTTACTAACAGCATTTCAAACCCATCAATCACTCCTTGGGAGAAAAATGAGGCTAACAATGCCGATGAAGGTTTACAGCCTTGCTGAGTCCCAGTGGCGCAGTGGTTGAATGTGGGACTGCGGCTCACTAGCTTGGCGATTCAAATCTAGCAGCAGCTCTCCAGGAGCAAGACTGGGCCTCCCATTCCCACTAGAGGGCAGTGAAGCAAAAAAAAAAAAAAAAAAAGAATGCCTTCTTTAAAAAAGATTTATAACCTCAGTAAAACTATATATGGTTGCTTTAAGTCAAAATTGACTTGATAGTAGTGATTTTTGTTTTTTTGTAGTTTTTTTTTTGCTTAAATGATGTTTTATATCAAATTGCTTGGATCAGGGTTCATAGTGGCTTGGCAAGTAAGTGCTAATAATCCACCATGATGTGAACTAACACAATGTAATCTACTATATAATAGGATCTGCTATGTGTAGCCATTTGGTTGTAATAAAATCAGAAAGAGATGCGATGCTCTTATTGAGGTCACAGCCTTAATGCACTTGAAAGCAAATTCCTCAGGAGTGCAACCTGCTTTCTATAAAAGTAGATGCTGTGGAAAAGCTGACATTGCTCTTTATTGGACCTGGATGCTAAATATGACTCACAGAACATTGTTTTTTGCTTTTTTTTTTTTCAAATTTTCACCAATTACCTGCTGATTATGGGAGTGATCAGGGATCTGCCATCTGAGCTGCCAATCTTGGATTCATTTGTTCCAAAAGCTACCAGCCTCATCTATTAACCCAATAAACCACCATTATAATTATATGTGCAACTATTATTTTGTAACTAATAATTAAAAGAGATAGCAAGGCCTCCAAGATGGATTGTTTTCCAAAGGCAGCATGGTTTTTCTCTTCTCTGAAATAGTCTAATCTATTCCTATTGGACTTCAAACCCACAGCATTGAGTTGATTTCAACTTATGACCCCATACGAGAGAGTGGAACTGTTGCTTTATATTTCTAAGACAGTAACTCTTTAAAGGACCAGAAAGCCTCCTCTTTTTCCCGGAGAGTGGGACAGCTGATGGCTTTGAACTGTACAGTTTTTTTTGACTGTACAGTTTTTTTTGACTGTACAGTTTTTTTGACTGTACAGTTATCAGTTCAATGTGTACATTTAGTCTGTGCAGCAGACTAAAATTCAGAACAAGCTCACTGCCATTGCACTCAGCGATTCTACCCAACAGAGTACAACTGTCCCTTTGAACTTTTGAGACTGTCACTCTACAGGAGGGGGAAAGGTCCTCTTTCCCCCACACAGGGCCTGTGATTTGGAAATTACAGTTAGCTCAAAAAGTAATCACCAGGGCTCCTTCAGAGACAGATTAAGTAGGATAAATTATTACAGAATAAAAGGATTTGGGAAAATCCTGTAAGAGAAATGAGGTGAAAATTTGAATTTTCCCAGCCTTTCCCATTTCCATATACAAAATCTAATTCCTGTTTTTCCAAGGAGATTGTGGAGTGGTTTAGAATCATATTAATCATTTTGTAATGTTCTCACAATTTGTACGGGAAAATTAAATAGCTGAATCTGTGCTAAAAATAACCCTTGCAGATTTACTGGATTGCTCTACAATTGAGTGTAAACAACTGTCATCTCTCTTGGAAAGCTAATCCTGCCTGGATTTTGAGTCCCAAGAGAATGTTCTAACAGCTTTTTAAAGCTCCATGTTAGATAATTGTTTCCAAAACTAGGATAGATAAGTTGTTTCAAAAGGAAAGAGAAGAAAATTCAAGTTCTAAGCAATTAAGGCAGTATTATCAGTACTACGCTGTGCTGGAAAGGAAGGAGAGCTGGCAGCACTGTGGTTAAACATTGGACTGAAAGCAGAAGGTTCAGCTATTCATACTCACCAGTCTCCTCACAGAGGAAGGAGATAGTCCACTTCTATAAAAATGTATTATTATCATTATGGCCCATCTGTTATGATTAGGTTGGTTTAGAACAACAGAAAAAAACACTGCCCAGTCCTGCATCATCCTTACCTTTGTTCTTATATTTGAGCCCATTGTTGCTGCCATGATGCCAAACTATCTTCCCAAGGGCCTTCCCTTTTTTTTCACTCCTTGCCTTTACCAATCATGATGTCCTCCAGGCCCTGGTCTCTTCTTGCAGATACTATGAGGCAATTCTCTTTTGCCTATAAAGCTGCCAAGAGTAAGAGTCCCCTAAAAGGCAATTAATTCTGCTGGAAAGGAAGTCTCTACATGGACAACTTGACAATTTATTACACTTACACACACAATTCCCTAATGTTCACACCAAATTACAATTGGATGAAGAATTTTTACAAAGATTTAGAAAAGGAAATTACCTCGATCCCTTTCATTAGCTCTGTGGGAATATTAATACGCGAAACGTCATGAATTACACATCGGGCTGCTCTCAGCCACTATTTGCTCCTGTAAAGATTTTCAAACTCAGAGACACAAAGGAGAAATTTGATCCATTCCTATAGGGTGACGATGATCCAGGCTTGATATGACATCAATGCTTTTTTTGGGGGTGGTGGGGGTAGGGCAAGAAGGAATAGAAACTTTCACATTGGCTTTAGTGGCTTAACACTGCAGAGAAGCTGGATCAGGAGAGAAAGATTCTCCTTCAGTCTTTCCCTTGTTTATATCTTAGAGTAAACAGATAGAAATATTAATACCTTAGCATAGGATATCGAGCTTTCGATGCTTTTTACCCATACTCCATGGTATGGTAGATCATCTTGTGTAAACAATATCTTTTTTTAAAAAAAGAAATATGCTTTGGGATTTGATTCCTGTCAGCTTGTCACACTGAGGTTGCTTGCATATAGCCATGATCCAGCAAACCCTGTCACTAGTATCCCAAATAGCAGAAATGTCGCCCAAGGTGAATAGATTTCAGCAGCATTTCTAGACTAAAATAGATGAAGAAGAAAAGCCTGGGAGAGATGTCCTAAAATTACTCAATGATAACACTGCAGATCACAACAAAATATTCCATATCAAGTTGAAAGATGGTCCCCTAGGTTTGAAGGCACTTAGAATACATAAGTGGTGACAAAAAATGGACTTGAGTGTCACAGTGATTGATCTGTTGTTCTTGGGGTCACTGTGAGTCGGAACCAACTCAGTGGCACCTAAAAACAATTACATTCAATCTCAAGTTATGAAACATACTTTCATTATTAATTTCTAAACTCTAATATTTACATTTCAGATATAGCTGTTGTGAGCCATTTGGATTTCTTTTGCACTTACCTTTTTCTTTGAGGCAAGGAATCATGAGTTCAAGAAGTATAAAATAAAACCAAATTCACTGTCATTTAGTAGATTCTGACTCAGAGCAATAATATATAGCATTTCCTATGTTGTCTATCTTTATGGGAGCAAATAGATTTCTTTTGTTCCTCTGGAGTGGCTGATAGATTTAAACTATTGTCTTGGCTGCTAGTAGCCCAACAATTACCTGACAGAGCCAATGAAACCCCACATAGACACAACAATATAAGTTGGGTATCAAATTGAGCTGAATATGTAGACCACTAATCCACCTGGGCTTCTTGATATGTAGAAGATAAAGCATCCAAATTTATGTACACAGACTCCATTCCCACTGACTCTATAATACAGGTTAGAACTTCTCCTGTGGATTTCTAAGATTGTAAATCTTAAGAGGAATAGAAAGCCTCATCCTTATCTTGCAGAGTTAACTGCTGAACTTGTAGTTATCATATCAAAGCTTAACTCATTATGTTCACTGTGCTCTTAGAATATGTAGATAGCATTTTCCAAGCTCTGTATGACAATTTCTTAGGCCATTGTGTGAGACGGATTTCTCAAGAGAAAGAAAACCAGGACACTAACAATTTTCTCTATATACTTATATATATAGATAGAAAGAGATCTAACATAAGAAATAAATAGTTAACTGATGTCTAAAACAGAACAAATGGCTCAGTGAAACTCACTTGTGTGAGACAGCTAGTAGACTGGCAGTCCTTCGAGTCATGAGGGCCGCCGAGTAGTCCTCTGTAGAGCAATTTAGGTTATCTGGCCACGAGCAGAAAACAGCAAAACAGGTCACCAACAGTCAGCCACATGACAGAGTCCGACAGTCCCCAGCTCAAGAGATGTATATTCCAGGAGTGTGGTGAAGCAGGGCTTGAAGGAACCTCAATTCACAGCAGCACAGTCCACGGATTAGGCGTCCCACGGATAGTATAGCTTGGAGATCGAGGCACGGGACAAACAAGGCTTGTCCGAAGATCCAAGAGCAAGACAACAAGGTTGGGGATCGTCCGAGCCATTTATATATCTGCCCAATTGATCTTACATGTGTTCATTGGCCATGTTGTCACAACAAACCTACCCACCTTCTTTGACCATGTTGGCACAACAAGCCTCCCTATTACAGCTATTTTGTTGGTTTTCATATCAGGAAATGGAAATGATATGGAGCAAATGAAAGTCTCCACTGTTTGTATGTAAACAAAGCATTACAGTTACTTTGGCATACTGTATAGTAGTGATGCCCTTGAGTTGGCTCCAACCCACACCGATCTGTATAACGACAGAACCAACACTGCTCAGTTCAGTGCCATCTTAAGAATCATTATGTTTGAGTCCATTATTGTAACCACTATGTTAATTTGCCTCAGTAAGGGTCTTTCTCTTTTGCACTGACCCCTTATTTGCCAAACACAATGACCTTTTTCAGGTATTAGTCCTTTCTTGTAACATAATCCAGGTAGGTGAATTGATGTCTCTTTATCCTGACTTCCAAAGAGCATTCTATTTCCTTCAAGACAGATTTATTTGTTCTTCTGTCAATCCACAATATTGTTTTCTGTGTTAGTATGAGTAAATTAGGGAAACAAATCCACAGAAAGTTTTATATCAACCATAAATGTACAGTAAGTAACCATCCTAACTCTGTACTGTCCAAGCTCATAAGTTCAATATTAGCCCATATATCCAACACCAATCTACAAAGTCCTGCTCAATCTCACAAAACACACACAGTGATGCTGACTGCAGAAGGAAAGTCGATTCAGTGAGTATATAAGCATCTCAGTGCTGGCAGGGGTCTCCAGATGGCTGTTCCAGCACCCCGGGCTGCAGCAGGGTGGGTCCATGTTGCTTTTCCTCACAGATGTCTTGCAGGAAGTGAGCCTTGCCAGCTGAAGCAGGGAACTGGCTAAGGCAGCTGCATCAGAATGTAAGACACCTGAAAACTAGAAAGGTGAGGCTCATGGAGCTGTTTATCCCTCTACCCTTCAATCAATCCCACATATGTTTCTTGGGGGGACCTCACAACAGATTTACACAGCAGCCCTTAGCCGACAACATTTCACTGACTGCCTCGCCCCCACTCCCACCACTAATACCAATTGATCCCCCAACACAATACTTAACTCAAGCAGATGGTTATGGCTCACTGGCATTGGTCAAGCTCTCTACCAGGCTCTCTGGCTGTCCAGCCAAAAGACAACTGGATGCTCTACAAGCCCATTCTGCTGTAGAGGACTTACACAGTATTTGTCTTTTTTGAGCTTGACTAGCTTCACTCAGCCTAGTGTCTTCCAGATCGCTTAACATCTTGAGGTATTTCATGGCTTCATGCCTGTCTTTTTAAAAAAAATTTATTTTATTGGGGGCTCATACAACTCTTATTACAATTCACACATACATCCATTGCGTCAAGCACATTTGTACATTTGTTACCACCATTATTCTCAAAACGTTTGCCTTCTGCTTGAGCCCCTGACATCAGCACTTCCTTTCCTCTCCCTCCCTCACGAACCCTGGACAAGGGTCCATTGCTGTCTTTTAGGGATGTGTAATATTCCATTGTGTCTCTATATCATAGTTTAAATCCACTCTCCTACTGATGGAAATTTAGACCCTTGTTATTATGACCTGTACTGAGATGAACATGGGGAGCAAATGTCAGTTAATAATGTTATTTTTTTAAATTTCTCTGGGGGGTATATGCCCAGTAATGGTATTGCTGGATCTTATGGTATTTCAATTGCCTTCTATTTTAGCTATTGACATATTGCCTTCCATAGTGGCTGTACATACTTACCAGTCCACCAGCAGTCAATAAGTGTTCCAATCTCACCACACCCTCTCCACCATTTTTTGCTCTCTGTTTTTAAAACTTGAGCTAAAGTTGTGGGTGTTAGGTGGTTTCTCATGGTTGTTTTGACTTGCATTTCCAAAATGGCTAATGACTGGGTAAGCGCTATGAAAAAGTAACTCCTGTTTGATGAACATAGCTGTGATCTCTGTGGAAGAACTAGCAAAAACACCCCGGGGTGCTGCTAACAAATCTGAATCCCCCAACATGGCCTCCTCACCCACAGAACTGGTGATCACACAATGGGAACTCTGGATAGGTGATTTGATATCAGTCGCATCTTACCAGAAGCCTCTAAAATTACTTTTAAATATAAATCTCTTTCTTTTTTAAATGTACTCATGCAGATTTATTTTTATAATTTTTTGCATCACTTAAAGCTCTTTCAAATATATATATATATATATATATATATATATATATATATATATATATGAGAGTCACTGGATTTGTTTCCCCAGTCAATCTGTTCTGACAAAGTTTTACACTTTCCTTAATTTATCATGATGTTGTCACAATTGACAGGTGTAAGGATATATGATAATGTGTGGTATTCTATCCCCCAACCCCACGACCATCCAGTGGATTTCAATTCCTCATGAATCTAGCTAGGATTCCAAGGCTTTGTAAATTTTTTCAGGGGCAATCAACCTCATTTTCCTCCTGAGAAGATGCTGGTGGGTTTGAAATATTCACCTTGCAGTTATCAGTCCAATACTTACTCAACAAATGGCCTATTGCAGTGGTGCTCAACCTTCCTAATGTTGTGAGCCTTGAATACAGTTCCTCACATTGTGGTGACACCCTAACCTAAAATTATGTTCTTTTTTTGGGAGGGGGCAATCACTGCTCTCTGGTGATCGGAGTAGGAGGCCCAGCCCCACTGCTGGAATTGAACCTCCGTCCCAGTGGGCCGCAGTCCTGCACACAACCACTACGCCACTGGGGCTCAGCCCCCTAAAATTATTTTCATTGCTACTTCATAATTACAATTTTGCTACGGTTATGAATTGGGCGACCCCTGTGAACAGGTCATTTGACCTCTAATGCGATTGCATCCCACAGGTTAAGAACTGCTGGCATAGTGGACTATGCATGGAGCTGCTAACCACAAAGTCAGACATTCAAAACCACCAGATATAGGAGAGTGAAAGAGGAGGCGTTCAGAAACCCACAGGAAAAGTTCCCCTTTGTCATCTAGAGTAGCTATGAGTGGGTATAAGGAGCCCGGTGGTGTGGTGAAGAAGCTTGTTGGCGCAGTGTTTATGCATGGGGCTGTTAGTGGTAAGGTGAGCAGTTCCAACAGCATCAACCACACCTCAGCAGGAGAGCAGAGATTTTTGACTCCCATAAAGAGTTACTGTGTCTCTAATCCACAGGGACATTTCTACTCTATCCAATTGTTTTATGTCAGAATCAATTGATGGCAGTGAGCTTGACTGTTTTCTAGTATAGTGGGTGACTCATCAGGCTGGTATGCACAAAGTATGATCAATTTCTACATTTAAAGATTTACAGTTCTGGAAACCCACTGAAGCAGTTCTACTCAATCCTGTATGGCTACTGTGAGTTGGAATTAACTTAATGTTAATGAGCTATTGTTATGATCTGGAATTGACTCTATGGCAGTAAGTTTACTGGTTTGGCATTACATGACATTATCACCTATATGACATTAGCTGAACATATGTCTAGTAATATCCTAGTTATTTCACTTTCTTTATGTAGTTACTAAAAGATATGTATAAAAACATTCATGAATTATTTTCTCCTAAGAAATCAGAACTAATGTTAAGTACATACTAGATAATTCTGACTCAAAGGCACCCTGTGTACATCAGAAGGAAACACTCCACAGTCCTACATAGTTTTCACAATTGTTGTTATGTTTGGACCCATTGTCCATCTTGATGAGGGTCTTCCTCTTTTGCATTTTCCTTCAACTTTATCAAGCATTATGGCAGTCTTCAGGAATGATTCCTTCTGACAGCATGTCCAAAATACATGAGATAAAGTTCTGTTATCTTTTTCTCTAAGGAGCCAGTCAGGTTATACTTTTTCCAAGATAGATACATTTTTTTTCTGGTTAATTCAATACCCTTTGCCATTACCCTAATTCAAGTGCAAGAGTTCTCCTCCAGTCTTCTCTATTCATTGTCTAGCATGTGAAATGATTGAAAATATAATAATATACTTAGGTGTAATTTAGTCCTCAAAATTACATCTTTACTCTTTAATTCATTAACAAGACCTATTGCAATAGATTTGCTCCTGTAATGTGCACATACAATTTCCGGACAATGGCTTCATGAGCTTTGATTCTGGATCCAAGTCAAATGAAATATTTGACAACTTCAATCTCTTCTCAGTTTACTGTGATGTCATTTATTGTTCTAGTTGTGTGGATATTTGAAAACCCAAATGTCCAAGCATTCTTAAATTAAGACAAAATTAAACCATTAGGTTATAAAATGTTTACCTGTTTTTGATGCTAGGTATCTTCAACTAAATCTCAACCCCCAGTCAACCCCCCTCATGTAAAGTATAACTGGATCCAGATTTACAAGATGGGGACCTGTCAGAAGCAGATCTCTAGAACCATTTTCTGAGGCATCTCCTGGTTGATTCAAATTGTCAACTTTTGGACTCATGATTAAGAAGTCAATAGTTTTTGAAGCACTGGTGCCATAACACTTAACTACTGTTAATCAAAACTGCATGGCTGACTCTCACAAATTTAGTGGCATGAGATAGAAGTCAGGCACACAAAAGAGACTTATTAATTTGTGATTTAATTGATGTAAAAATGTAATATAAGAATTAATGTGGATCATTCAAAACCTCAAATTCACCACTATTGGGTCAATTCTGATCCATAGTCACCCTGTTGGATAGCATAGAATTGTCCATTGAGGCTTCTGAGGCTCTGAGTATTTATGGAGTAGACAGCCTCATCTTTCTCCCTTGGGGCAACTGGATGGATTGAACCACTGACCTTTTGTAACCCATCATACCACCAGATGTTCATAATATAGATTATAAAGTGTCAAAATAACATTAACCTTCAAAGAGAAAGGAGTTTTTTAAACAGTGCCTGAGGAAATTTCATAATATTTTTATTTTTAATTCTTGTTAGAAATTACATCAAAGCAATAATTTGCTGAGCTAAATCTATATGGTGTATATACATTCTTCTTGAATGTCACAGTTAACTAGAACAACAGCTGTATTAGAAATTCTTATAAAGACAAAATAGCCTTAAGTTATTAATGAAGACATATATAGATTTTTATGGTTGGTGTAAACTAATATTATGAAAAGATTAACAAAAGAGAAGAGTCTTACATAGTTCTATAATACCATGTGCCATACAAAGAGTAACATTAATTCACTTTTATGCACCTTAGTTACAGATAAGACAGGAAAGGAAGCTTTCCTACTTGAAAGCTTTCTTTTTTTTTGGGGGGGGGGGCATCACTGCTCTCGGTGGTGGGAGTAGGAGGCCCACCCCACTGCTGGAATTGAACCTCCATCCCAGAGGGCTGCAATCCCGTGCACAACCACTACACCACTGGGGCTCAGCCCCCCCCTTTTTTTTTTTTTGAAAGCTTTCTTAGCCAATATTCTTTTACTATAGAAATCATTTATTTTTAGGGATATACAAATGGTAATTTTACTTAATTTTAATAACTATGTTTGAATGAGAGAGAAAACTATTAATGTATGTGTTAACTGGTGGTTTCTCCTACATGTTCAAAGATGCAAAACATTTAAACAGTTTGACCCTGAATCTCTTTCCTTCTGCTGTATAATTGTTCAATGGTTTGCCAAAGCAGCAGAAAAGTCTTGGTTTTTCTAGCTGTGGTGCTTTAGGGATATTACCCTAATGTGTGAAACCACCAGTTCACACATACATTAATAGTTTTCTCTCTCATGAAAACAAAGTTAATATTTTCAAAATAAGTGTAATAGTAGCACCAGCTACCCCTGAAAGCAGATTCTGATTCATTGTGACCCCAAATGGTCAAAAGTACAGCTGTGCTCTATGTAGTTTTCATTGACTGGTTTCCAAAATGAAGATTTTCAGGTCTTTTTTCATAGGTATTTCTGGGTAGATGGAAACCTCTCCTCTTTTTGTAACTAAGAAACATTAACTATTTGTACCATCTAGCCACTGCCAATAAAAGTACCAATTTTATAAGATTAAAGGAAAATTAATGCAAATTATTTGTGCACAAATATACAATAATTATCCCTATCCAGAGGAAAGGAGAGTGGTGAAAAGTAAAATACACATGGAATTAATTAGTCTAATATGTTAATGAATCACACAAGCATTAGTCTACTTAACACAGAAAACCTTGATGGTTCCCAGCTAACACTTCCAACTGCTCTGAAAAGGACCAAATTAAGTTCCTGGATAGAGAGAAATATGTGGAACAGAATTCAAAATCATAAGAGACCAAGTTTACTGGTAAAAAAGAAACAGGCGAAATCCTAATAACATTTTTAAAGTATGTGAGATGAAGGCTTGCTATCTTTGCCTCTACGGAGCATTCTAGGTGTACGTCTCTAAGAGAGTTGCTTGTTCTTTTGACGTCTATGGTGCTTTCAATATTGAAAATACCATGACTCAGCCAATATGAACTTTGATCCTCAAAGAATCAGCATTTCAACACTTTAAAGAGGTCGTGCGCAGTAGTTCAATACAATCGGTCACTTGATCTCTTGAAGACTGCTCCTATCAGTATTGATAGTACATCCAAGGAAAATGAAATCCAGCAATATCAATCTTTTCTCTTAGTTCACTTGACAGCATTGTTATGTTTCCCATATTGAATTGCAATATGTCCAAATGCTAAAATTGCCAATCTTCCCCTGCACATGCTTCAAGTCCTCCTCACTTGTAACAGGCAAGGTTGTGCCATCGATAACTAGAAGGTGGTTAATAGGTTTTCCCCAATCCTAAGACCACATTCTTTTGCCTCTAACACAGCTTCTCTTATTGTTTGCTCAGCACACAGACTGAGTTAGTGTGGTGAGAGAGTTCCACCTGGACACACGTCTTTCTTGGATTTAAGGCAGGTAGGGTTCCTTTATTTCTCTTGCACAACTGCACAACACGCGCAAGTCGGCATGAACATGACTTATTCTGGAATTCCCGTTAACTCAAGACTTCCATAGTCTGTTATGGCACATACAGTCGAATGCCTTTGTATAGTAAAAAAAGGCAAACAAACCCAGAAGTAAACATCTTTCTGGTATTCTCTGCTTTAAATCACAACTTATCTGACTTCCGCAATGATATTACTTGTTTTTACTAAAAATCCTTAATACTTTTAGAAGAATGTCAATATATGTGTGTTTGTGCAGGTCAATCTTTTGAAATCGTAATCAGAAGATTGATGGGTGAGTAATGAAGGTTAAGGCGTCAGTTAAACAATATGTGCTTCTTAAACCAAAAGGATGTGAAGCTTTATTTACCCCGAGCAATGCCACAGTGAGTCTGAACTCATTGGGTGAGAAGGAACTCACTATTTACAAAGTGCCATTCATGATGGCTTTACATTTCAGTGAACATTGTATCTATTCACAGAAGAACAACACTCGAAAGACCAGTTTGGGGACCGGTTTTGCACTGAATGAGCCATTGTGAGTGTGTCTAATCATTTCCATGAAATGGTAACTGGACAAACTGCTGGCAAATCAATAATGAGCCACATTTACAAAATAAGGCAACCCATTGTTTTCAAAAACAAGATACATCACTTGTGCTAGGACATTTAAACAGTGGCTATGCTTTTCTTTATAAATAGGAGAGATATGTACATTTTCTTTATAATATTGTTCATATCTTCTGTTACTGTAATTATTATTTTAAAGTACCTAAGTAACACTCTCTGATTGGTGACTATTGAGTGCATTGATCTATTACAACATCTTCAAGCCCTAAAGATTTCTCTATTGTATTGACTCTGTCCTGATAAAAATCTAATCATGTGTTACCTAAAAAACAAGACAAAACACATCTTTGATTGCTCTATGATTTAGTAAGCAATATACACATCAAGAAAATTTCTTCTTTTTTTTTTTTTTGGTGGGGGGGCATCACTGCTCTCCGGTGGTGGGAGTAGGAGGCCCAGCCCCACTGCTGGAATTGAACCTCCGTTCCAGTTGGCCGCAGTCCTGCGCACAACCACTACGCCATGGGGGCTCAGCCCGAAAATCTCTTCTTATGGAAGAGAAACACTTATAGAGAATGGAGAATTCACACAGAGACTTAAATAGCAGTTTTTTGAAAATATAGGTTTATGTGGTGACTAGGAGCATGATAGACCTGGTTCACTTAGGGTTGAACTGCTTTCCTATGAGAACAGCTGTTGCATGAGGCAAAGATGAAGCTATCTGCTCCAGGAAGATTAACAAATTCTGGGAAACTCAGAACAGGATCTATATATGCCAGAATGGACTTGGTGACAGTGAGTTTGATTAGAGTTTGTCAATAACGTGAAGGGGTTCTGCTGACATAGTGGTTAAGTGTTCAGTAACTAGCTTGAAGGTGTGTAGTTTGCTCTAGTTGAGAGAAGAGGTCCTATATTTCAAATATGATTTGTGGAAACACACTTATTAAGTTGTATACAGGAAACAGATAAGATGAAGACCAAGACGCATCATCTAGATGAGGGAGATGATAATCTTGCCCAAATATTTACAGCCATGAAACCACTTAAGTGCGACATAGGATACAAGGAAAAGTGTTGCAAAAATATATGTGATGGTATATCAATACCATCAGGTGGGGATATAGAAGTATGAAAGGGACTGTCATTTGATCCATACACTATTCTATATAGAAAACCTTACAAAATTGATTTAGGATTCTCTGATGAAAGCAGCCTGACTCATGAATATTCATATTCTAGTACCCCAAATTCTGTCAAGGGTACAATCAGGCAAGTCCCTAAGGCTGTACCACTTCCTCCTGGATTAGCTAGAGGAATGATGCAATCCACTTTCTAAACACATTCTACCTGAGGGAAAACCAATTCACATTTCTATTTAATCATTAGGAAGAAGTAAATGGAAGTTGCATATTTGGAGAATCAAAAAATGAATTTTGGCCTTTCATTGATAACTGTAGCTTTCTGCAAACCTAGTGCTTAGATTTTAAGTTCTAGTGCAGACCAAACCCACACGAAACCATAAATTTAAAACAATGCATTCATTGAGTTTTAAGTGGGCATTTTACTCTCTCTCTCTCTCTCTCTCTTCATTGGATTGGCCCAGAAAGAAGCTGCTAACACCACTTACTTCTGAAAAGCATTAATATTTTTTAAGTGGAGCAGTTTTTTTTAAGTGGAGCAGTTTGTGGTTTCCTAAGTTGACTGAAGAGAAGACACAAAAGTTCCTTGGAAGGTTTATGAATACTTTGGAGGCAGTTATATGCCCATACAGGTCTGCTGTTAGTTGAAATCTGTGGCATGGAGATGGGTTTTAGTTTGGGAGTTAACATTAAAAATTTAACTCTGAAGGATTCATACTTGTATTCAAATCCTCCAGAAACTTAAATTAAAGAAGATTGGTTTCAATTTAATCACAGGCTAATAGCTTTATTATAATATGTTTTTTTGAACAACCAATGTTCATGCTGCTGGTGGTGGTGTTAACCACCATTGGTGTATTAATTTTGGATTACCGATTTATATGTTTGTGTACAAGAAAAGTGCCCTCTTGAAATACAAAAGTAAAATATTTCCAATATAAATTTGATTTCACATCCAAGGTTGTCTGTGCTCAGTAACAATTTATCCATTTTACATAAAACTACACATGCCCTCCAAATATCCCAGAACAATAGACTTGCTGTCTTTCACCGATCAATTTTTGATGTTTGGGATGGAAGGGCAGAAAGAAAGGCCAGGCATTAACAAACCCACTGCAGTGGGCAAGACTGAGAAATCTGAACACAGGGGCACTGTGAAGATTATCAAAAGTCTTTCACATATAGTCAGGGTCCAATAAACAAATCTAGGAGCAGTTTCAATTCTTTAAAGTAAGATCTAAACAAAGTTACAACTTAATTCCAGTATTGTCCTGATGGAAATAGTTAGCTGGGCATTCCTTGTGGCTAAAGAGTGGCAGGGGTTCAAGCAGCTAATTCCAAAATTTGGAAAATTTGTAAATAAAAAAAAACCTCAGTGACTGGCCCTATTAAAGCAGAATCCAAAGAAGGAATTAGAATGATTGTGTCTAGTGTACATTTGTGCTAGGTGGAAGGAGGTGAGAGGTAGGTTCTCAGCTTCTAAACAAGGATTATTAAGAGAGATAATCCCAGATGACCCAGAGTTCTATAGATATTTTTCTTCATCTCCCTTATCTATCTCAAGTTCCAACTGCTCAACTATTCTTTGCTTATCAATTTTTCATTTATCTTTGTAATTAGCTTATTAATCTCTCAAAATTTATGATTGCTTCATGTTAAAAAATGGTACATTTTCCTAGTGGTTCATAATCCCTCCTAGGGATTATGTGTCTTTGAGAATTTTTTCTTAAGAATGAATAAGGAAATGCTCAAGATTTATTATGCATATGAAGCAGTATACTAAGAGAAGAAGACTGGGCCCTGTCAAAGCGGAGCTATATGGACACCTCTCCAGAAGGCGGCAACACGGAGGACAGCACTGAAGACATAGGGGGAGAGGTAGGTTTGACCACACAGGAGTGAACTAAGAAGGGAGAAAGAGAAACAGAGAGAGGGAGAGAGAGAGAGAGAGAGAAGATTGAACCTCATCATGGCCCACTGAGCCCGGGGATGACATATCTGTTCAGAGTAACCAATTCACAGAGATGACTTTAAGATGTGCCTCAAAATAAGACATGGCATTTCCTCACTGACCAATAGTGCTCCGGGGAACAGCACAGGAGACACTGTATGGAAGGTGTGCCTGGTCTGTCCCATGCACAGCATGGTGACATGCAAAGAGAGTACAACAGGGCAGCAAGGGGAGCAAAGTGACCAAGTCCCCAAGGGATCCTGAAAATAGACTTGTGACTTGGGGCTAGAGCTTGGCATTTCATCAGACTTGATCAGAAAACATACATAAGGATCATTAGTAGAACTGGAATTATATTATTTTTTCCTTTTCTTCTTATTTTATTTTTTGTTTTTATTTTTTCCCTATACATATCTATATAAGATAGTCAGAACAAACAAAAACAATGGACCAGAGGTTGTGGGAAGACATGGAACAAGAGGGGGCTGGAGGAGGAGTGAGGAGTCAACAAACTCAGGGATAAGGGAATAACAAAAGGTCTAAAATTGGCCTGAGCCCTGGTCGTTGTGTGGGTGACTGTGGCCCACAGGGTTGACAGTTCAAATCCAGCAGAAGCTCTCCAGGAGCAAGGTTGGGTTTCCTACTCCCACGAGGGCAGTGGTGCCACACACACAAAAAAGAGAGATCTAAAATTGATGATGAGGAAGGAAAATAATGCCTGGTGGGGATTAATCGAATGCAATGTATTTGAGAGGAATTACTGAGAACCAAATGGAGGGTGAGTGTGAGATTGGGACAAAAGGATGGTGAAAGAAAATAGAAGAAATAAATAGAAGGCAAAGCTATTTATAGAGTTAAAGCTATAGACACATAGTATATGTAAATATACTATTTTATAATAGCATAAAGGGATAGTGTACCCATATTTATGTGTTAAATATTAAGATTACAGACAGACTTTGGACCTTTAATCAAGGTCTCTCTTAACACAAGAACATTTTATTCTAATAAGTTGATGCTCTTTGATACTCACCTTCCAGACTTAATTGCTGAAGACAAAATGGATACACAAGCAAATGTGGTGAAGAGAGCAAATGGTGTCCATCTATCAAAAGATAGTACATCTGTGATCTTCAAGGCTTGATGTTAACAAGCAGCCATCTAGCAAGGAAGCAAATAGGCCCACATGTAAAAAGCACACCAGCCTGTGTGATCATGAGGTGTCGACTGGATCAGGTACCAAAAGATCCCAAACAAAAAACTATATTAATGCTAATGAGGGGGTTTGGAGTGGAGACCGATCTGTAGTCTATTGAATATCTCCCCACAGAATGGTTACAAGAAAGGGATTATTCAACCAAGATACAGTATAGCACCAATGAAACACATCATTCCTCTAATTCTTGAATGCTTCCTCCCTCCATACCCCCTCCACCATACTAATATTACCCTGTTCTACATTACAATTCTGCTAGGCTGCAGAACACACCTTGGTACAGATAAGAGCTCTGGGCACATGGAATTCAGGACGGATAAACCCCTCAGCAACAGTAGTGGGAGTAGTGATAATATTGAGGATAGGGAGGCTGGGAGAAAGGGGAGCCCATCACAAGGTTGGATGTATAGCTCCCCCCCCCCTTGATGGAGACAAATAACAGAAATGTAGGGGAAGGGTGACAATAGACAGTGTAAAATATGGAATAAAAATAACAACATATAATTGCTCAAGGACTCAAGAGGGTGTGAGGGTAAAGGAGGAAGGGACATAAAGTGTAGCTTATGCCAAGGACTCAAGTAGAAAATGTTTTGGAAATGATCGCAACATATGTACAAATATACTTGATTTAATTGATGTATGGAATGTTATAAGAGTTGTAAGAGCCTCCAATAAAATTATTTTTAAAAAGATTATTATGCATAAAGCTGTTTAGTTTCTCATAAAGTACTTATGACAAGATATGCAAGTAAGGTTTCAAGACATACATTCATTCATTGAAGGATCAAAGTAACAATTACAATATTAATTTAATATTACAATTTAAATCTTTAGGCATCCGACTTTAACTTTAATGAGAAATGTCATTGAGGAGTCTTGACCACCCATCAAAGTCAGAGAAGGTCCCTTTTACGGAGCGTCCCAGATTTATTGTGGTAAACATTATCTCAACTGGCTTCTCCTTCTTTCAAGTTGTCAGAGAAACCTTTGCTTCTGCCATCTTCTCTGAAAATGAGTAGATATCCATGAGATTATATGCCCTGTGTGCTACTACATTCAACTATAATCAACATGTTTTATTGTCATCACTTTACCAATTGTTGTATTGAATACATGTATTTATGTTTTTTTGAAAATTAGGAAATTATTGTAGACATATTCATATTCTTTTTAAAATACATGTCTCGAGTTAATTAAAAATACGGGAACTTTCCAGTGGCATATTTGTCAATTTATAAGGATTTGATTAACACTGTATTCTAAGGTTTAAAATCAAGAAAGGTGTACATCAGGTTTATAGCCTCTTGCCACTCTTGTTAAGTTTGTATGCTGAGCAAATATTCAGTAAATCTGGCTACTATGAGGAAGAGTGTGGCATCAGATCTGTAGGAAGGCTTATTAACAACCTGTGATTTGTAGTTGACACAGCCTTGCTTGCGTTGTGAGGAAGTGAGAAAGACCTGAAGCCTTTGCTGATGAAGGTCAAGTATTGCAGCCTTCGGTATGGATTACAACTCAATGTCAAACCCTCACGACTGAAGCAATCATGATAAATAAAGCAAAGTTTGAGTGTGCTAATCCAGGTAGACTAGAGAAACAAATTCACAGACATGCATATGGATATAAGGGAAAGGTTTATATACAAGAGGAATGGAACATTGAGAAAGCATCCCAGTCCAGTCCAAGGCCATAAGTCTGATATTAGTTCATATGTCCGATATCAGTCTCTAGAGTCTCCTTCTGATTCATGAAGCACGTGCAATGACACCAGGACAATCACAGGCCAGTGGGTGCAGTCTTATGTGTCCAGTGGTAGAAGCATCCCAGCACTGGCAGGGGTCTCCCCATGGCTCCTTGTTTCCACGGCTCAGGATATTATCAGCAGTATCCATTGGGGGTAGAGGCATCTCGGTGCTGCCAGGGGTCTCTCTGTGGCTTCTCAGGCTTCAGACATCTGGTTCCATCAGAAGCCCGTGTGGCTTCTCCGGCTCCTCCAGTTCTCAGGACCCAGGGTCTATGCTGCCATCTTGTCTTGTAAGTCGAGCGTTCCAAGGGACTGAGTTTTGTGTCTTGTCAGTAGAGCGTCTCCAAGAGAGTGAGTCTTAAGTCTCTCGCCTCCAGTTGGGAAATACTGTGAGACTTCCCAGAATTCTAAGAGAAAGCCATGCCCACGCAGAGGCCTCATTGACTATCTCAAGATTGACAGACTAGACTCCACCCCTATACTTCCAGTGCTGAAATTAACACAGATCCGTGAATGCCACCATTGAGGTACTCAAGAATTTTGTCTTGCTTGGATCCACAATAAGTGCTCCTGGAAACAGCAGTCAGGAGATAAAAGATGAGATACTTTAAGTAAAGCTAATGCATGACCTGTCTCTTGAGTATTCAAAAGCTAGGATGCTGTTTTGAGGACTAAGGGGTGCTTGATCCAAGTCATGATATTTCCCATTGCCTTATATGCATGTGAAAGTTGAACACTGAATAAGGAAGATGGGAGGAGAATCAATGCATTTCAATTGTGCTGGAGAACATACTATGGACTTCCAATAGGACAAACTGATCTGCCTTGAAAGAAGTATGGCCACAGTGTTCTTAGAGGCAAGGATGGCAGGATTTCATCTTCGATATTTTGGGCGGGTAGGAGAGACTTGTCCCTGGAGAAAAACGTCATATTTAGTAGAGGAGAGGTTGTATAGAAGAGAGAAAGGCCCTTAAAGAGTTCAGGCCCTTAGAGTTCAGGCCCTTAGAGTTCAGTGGATTGACACTGTGGCTGCAACAGTGGACTGAAGCATGGGAACAGTTACGAGAATGGTTCAGGACTGGACAGTATTTTCTTCCATTTTATATAAAGTCACTATGGGTTGGTACCGACTCAATGGCACTTAACAGCAGCAACAGACAAAGATGTTTAGAAGCATAAATTTCATGCAAAAACTCTCATAAGAGCATACACAATAATGACATACACATCTGTGATTTAAGAATATTTCAGAATCAGATATCATTTGAGAACATACTGAAAACATTCATAGCAGGCAGGCAGGACTTCCTAGCTCATATACTGTCCCTATAATATCTAAGTATTAAGTACTCACTTCTACTAGACAGTAAGTAAAAGTTTTAATTTTTATAATAATCCATTTTATTTAAATAAAAACACTAGAAAGAATAATGAAATTAGTCATAACACATAATACAAACTATATATTTGCAAATCTTTTGAAGTCCTGTCTTCTAATAGTGAACAATTTTATAAGTATTATAGTCTCTGAAACATTGAAAGACATAGAACAATTCAGTTTGCCTTCTCATTTCTGGGAGAATACGCAGAGTTCTCATGGTCCTCAACTGATTTAGCACTGGCTAGTGTCTGAACTCTGGAAAGAAAAATTGAAGTTTGATTTATGTTAGAAAATTCAGTTGTATCCTGAGGGCTTCCCTTGCCCCATCAGCAATTTCCAACAGGAGAAATACTGTGGGTCCTGGCTATCTCAGTAGCACACTTCAAGTTTATGACTTACAAGTGAAAGGTGGGAGAAAGAGAAAGACAATATCTAACCCTGTTACTGTTATCATTATTCAGAAAACAGAAGCCACAGCGCTGCCATTACCGTAAATATGCCTCATTTTCACTGGCAGATGTTTCAGTTAAATAAACATAATTAGGATTTGGGAAGATTCACCTTGGCAGCAGCTAGAGTTCATGAATATTCACTAATCCCCCAGTGTCCCAGTTGTTCTCCCAACTGCTCTGGAAAATACATTTATGAGGATGTACTGGAGACAGACAGTTGATGAACCACACATTGCTTCTGATTCATTTAAAGTTATATCACATATGAGAATAAAATCTATTTCCTTTTTAAAAAATATCTCCTCCTACTATAAAAAATGAATATAAAAAAATAAAAAATGAATAAGAACTTGTTTATGACATTTCACAGTACTTTATAATCCCATTACAAAAGGTTGGTACTAAGAGAAGCTAATAAAATTTTGTTTTTTGTCACCTTAGTTTTTGCTTTGTATATATTTTTGTATATATATTTTGTATATATATATTTTGTATATATATTTGTATATATCTTTGTATATATTGGACTGGTTTTAGATAATATTATGCTTTCAGACATCAAAAACTAGCAGTCTTAATAAATAAGTTTTGCAATAGCAAGATGAAATCTTTGAAAACTGCTACTCTTTCTCTGGTTACCATGATATTACCTATTGTTCAATTATGAGGATTTTAATTTTCTTTATATTGAGTTGTAATCCATACTAATGGCTACAGTCCTTGGTTTAGACCAGCAAATGCTTCAAGTCCTCCTTACTTTCAGTAAGCAGGTTGTGAGTAAGCCTTCTTCTAATATGGATGGCTTTTCTGATTCAGAGAGTGCAGCTTCTTGAATTATTTATTCAACATACAGATTGAATAAATATGGTGAAATGACAGATCCTAACATACATCTTTCCTAATTTTAAACCACAAATTCCTTTGATTCACGGACAGGTTCCTTATGAACATAATGAAGTGTGTAGAACTTCATTTTTTCTTATTATTATCTATAGTTTGTTATGGTCCTCACAGTCAAATACCTTTCATAGTTAGTATAAGACAAATAATCACCTGGTTTTGTTTTCAACCAAGATCCATCTGACATCAACAACGACAGCTCTCATACCACGTCCTCTTCTGAATCCAGCTTGAATTGCTGGCAGCTGCTTTACATTGTGGAATTATCCTCAGCAAAATTTTATTTGCATGTGATATGAATATCACTCAATAATTTCTGCATTTTGTTGGATCACCTTTCTTTAGAATTGTTACAGCTGGTTTGCCAAGTTACTGTTATCCAAATTTCTTGGCAAAAACAGAAGACAAATTATCTACTAAAACCTACCTTAATTATCAAATAAGCTATTTAGGCATCAATATGACAACACAACTCCAATTTGGATGTGTCCATGGCTTGAGCCTAGAGTTAGAAACCCAGTTCAGGGTAGGAATGCTGGGACATGGGCACTCATCTCTAGACAATAGACTGAAATACAAGCTCTGATCTGCAGACAATAGACTGCAATGCAAGCTCTGATCTGCATGCTCATTACATGTTCACATTCACAAGGATCTGGAGAGGGCATACTAAAAAGAAAAATATATAGTTTGGTTGATAATCTATCAAAGACCACATAATCACTAGCTGAAGAAGGCAGAAGTGTTGCGTACTTTTATACCCAAATGATAGCCATGAGAATGTAAGATATTTGAGAATATTCTTTCATCCTGGAGCATTGAGTACATGGAACCAACTCTAGAGTGTATGATATGTGGGTCAAATAATGATCTATTACAACATCTAACTTTGTTACAATGCCTAGAAGGCAGACATGAAGAGATTGATGAGACACAGATATTGCAGAACAAAGTCTGAAGTAAAACCACTTTGTTTTGCACAGCTGTGAAGGTATACACAGATTATTAAATCTGAGATGGGACACCACAAGATCAGTGTAATTGCAAATGAAATAATAACACAGAGATCATATGACAATAGCTTAAAGCTGGGCTAGACAATCTTGAAAAAGATAGATTAGAGGGGAGATCAAAAGTTTCTAGAAGCTAATGAAAATGAAAATACTTCATATCAAAATTGTTGGGATACGGTAAAAGCAGTCATCAGAGGTATAGTGATTGCAATAGGTGCATATATAAAAAAGGAAGAGAAGCTTATTATGGATACGCTCCCACTAAACTCCAACATTTAGAACAGATTCAACAGAATAATTCCTCCAACAGAAAAAAAAAGAAATAATAAAAAATCAGGGCAGAGGTGAACCAGTGGGAAGATAGAAGAACACTGAAGAAGATCAATGCAGCAAAAAGCTGGTTCTTGAAGGATCAGCAGAATCGACAGACCACTGGCTAAACTAACCAAAGAAAGGAAGGGCAAGCAACAATAGACAGGATGAGCAATGAAACAGGGGTAATCACAACAGACCCTAAAGAGATTAAAAGGATAAGCACAAAATACTTAGTATTTTGTTGAAATCTAGTGATTTCAACAATGTGGAAGACATGGACACATATTTGGAAAAACAATCCCTCCCCAGACTATTCCAGATAGAAGCCAAGAACCTAAACAAAACCATAACAAAAGAAGAAATAGAAATGATTATCAAAAAAGCTCCCGGACTATATGGCTTCACTGGAGAATTCTATAAAGCATTCAGGGAGGAGCTGACACTGATCCTCCACAAAGTTTTGCAGAGTTTAGAAAGTGTTGGATGACTCCCAAACTCATTTTATAAAGCCAGTATAGCTTTGATACTCAAACAGGGAAAGGATCCCACAGGAAGAGAGAACTATAGACTGATATCTCTAATGAAGATAGATGCAAAAATCTTCAACAAGAAATATCTTGTTAGAATACAAAAGTATATAAAAGGCATAATCCATCAGAACTTGGGTAGGATTCATCCCAGGGATGCAGGGATGGTTTAACATATGGAAATCCATCAATATTACTCATCACATTGAGAAGATAGAGTGTAAGACCCACATAATAATATATATAGATGCAGAAAAAGCACTTGACAACATCCAGCAACCATTCCTAATTAAGACATTCAGGAGGATAGGCATGGAAGGGCAGTTCCACAAGTTAACACAAGCTATCTATGAAAAGCTGATGGCTTACATCATAGTCAATGGAGACAAGACTAAATCAATCCCACTGAAAAATGGGACTAGACAAAGTTGCCCCTTGCCCCCACAGCTATTTAATATTGTACTGGAGGTCCTAGCCAATGACATAAGGCAACGAAAAGACATTAAAGATATCCAACTGGGAGAGGAAGGGGTAAAATTATTGTTAGTAGCTGATGACATGATTCTGTACATTGAAAATCCCAAAACATCCACAACAGGAGTATTGACTGAAATAGAGGAATATGGAAGAGTGGCAGGATACAAGATTAACAAATAGAAGTCAATCTGTATACATCCGACAAAATAATGGAAGAGGAAATCAGGAAGAAAGTACCATTCACAATAGCCAATAATAAACTAAAGTTTCTAGGGATGTATCCAACCAAACAAAACCAAAAGACCTATACAAGGAAAACTCTAGGGCCCTGCTACAGGAAACCAAAAGCAACCTCCACAAATGGAGGAATATCCCATGCTCATGGATTGGAAGCCTCAATATTGTAAAGATGTCTATCCTACCCAGAAGTTTAATGTTATCCCAATTCAAATACTAACAACCTTCTTCAGATACTGGAGAAACTGACCAGTAATTTCATATGGAGAGGGAAGAGGCCTCAACTTAGCACAGATATCCTCAAGAAGGACATAGTTGGAGGGCGCACATTATTTGACTTTCACACCTACTACAAAGCCACAGTAGTCAAAAACAGCATGGTACTTCCATAATGACAGATACACAGACCAATGGAAAAGACTAGAAACTCAGAATTAAAACAATTAGCATATGGACAACTGATTTTTGACAAGAGCCCCAAAAACATCAAGTGGGAGGGCAATGCCCTGTTTAGCAAATGGTTCTGGAAACAATGGAAATCCACATGTATAAAGATGAAACAGGTTCACTACCTCACCCCATGCACAAGAACAAACTCAAGATGGATCACAGACCTAGAGGTAAAACCACAAGCCATCCTGACCATTAGTGAAGGTATCAAGGAAAACCTAAGAACTTTGGCGCAGGGAATACAAAGACTACCTGTAATAGGCAGGATACACATGCAGGAGAACCTGAAATTGACAAATGGGATTTACTAAGGATAAAACACCTGTGTGCATCGAAAGACGTTACCAAGAAGATAGCAAGATGACCCACAGAATGGGAGAGGATTTTTAGGAATGACACAACAGACGAATGGCTTATTATGAAAATCTACAATGCCCTCCTTGTCTGCAAAAAGAGGAAAACAGTTAATCCTTTGAAGAAGTGGGAAGAATGACTGAAAAGAAATTTCACTAGGGAGAGAGTACATATGGCTAATAAGCATATGAGAAAATGTTTCCAATCATTAACCATCAGAGAAATGCGGATCAAAACAACGAAGAGATACCATCTAACACATTTGAGGGTAGACCAAATCAGAAAATCAGAGAGCAATAAATGTTGGAGGGGGGTGTGGTGAAATAGGAACTCTCCTACATTGCTGGGGGTTCCATAAATATGTATAGCTCCTATGGAAAGAGGTCTGGCAATACTTAATGAAGATGAAAATTGAGCTACCCTATGACCCGGTTATATCTCTTCTGGTACATCCAGAAGAGGTAAGAAATAAACTGAGACCAGTTGTTCGTACTCCAATGTTCATTGCAGAGTAATTCACAAACTCTAAGAGTTGGAAAGAATCTATATTTTCATTGGTAGATGAGTGGATCACCAAACTCTGGCACACACACATACAATAGAGTGCTATGCTTCACTCAAAAACACTGATGAGCACATGAAACATGTCTCATGGGAAGAGAAGAGATGGAGGAAATTATGCTAAGTGAAATCAGCCAATCACAAAAGGAGTACAAAAAGAGTCCCCTAAGATAAGTGCAATCAGCACTGTAGGTAAAGAAGAAAAGCATCCTATATCAAAACATTTGGGTTGAGATATAGGGGAATGAGAGGAGGTTAGACCAAACCCAAGAAGGTACAGTTTGTGTCCAATGCAGTAATGGGAGAAGGATGGAGAGGGAGGCTGAACAGGGGGTTTTGAAAGTAGAGGATAATGGAGGTAGCAGGGCACGAACCCACCCAGGGGGAGAGTATCAGTCTTGTTTCCATAGAATCAGACCCTACCATGAAGCACCCAACCAAGATAGTGTAGACACATGGAAGAATGCATGAAAAGAGAGAGCCACAGGGCTGGCCCCAACTAGAGGCAGACTGAGCCCCTCCCTGGAAGTGAGTGTGGCAAAGAACAGGTTGGGAGGGGAAGCCACATGTCACAGCCACAAGGAAACAGGCCAGGAGGGAGGAAGAGAAAGAGAGCTGGACCATTCCCCAAACTGACCCACTATTCTCAGTGGACTACACCACTGTGGGAAGTCAATGGGTTACAGAGGGGACTGGGCAAATGACAACAGGGCATGTCACACTGTCTCCTTACTGAAGCAGACAGTGACAGAGGACATTTCAGGGATCATATGGCAAGGAAGCAATGTGGTCTGAGCCCCCAAAATGGACCAAATCAAGAAGGGAGTACTCCTGGATGGACAGTCAGGAGGAGGGAACAATGGGACCGGTGGTTCCTGGGGGACATGGGGGAGTGGTGTGGACAGGCTCAGGGACAGGGGAATAATAAATGGCTTGGAATCTGGGGTGAGGAGGTGATGGGAGGCCTGGTAGGGCTTCAACAAGGATAATGTAACTGACAGGAAGTATTGAAACCTAAATGAAGGCAGAGCATGATAATGGGGCAAGAGGATAGCAAAAGGAAATAGATGAAAGAACTAGAAGGCAAAATACATTTATAGAGATCTAATTACAGACATGTACACATGTAAATACAATTATTTATGATAAGGAGGAAATAAATCTTGGTACATATACTTATAGGTGTAGTACAAAGGTAGCAGATGATGAACCTTGGGACTTCACTCAAGTACTCCCTCAATGCAAGAAGACTTTGTTCTATTAAACTGATATTCCATGATGCTCACCTGTCCAATAAGATTACAGAAGACAAATGGGTACATAAGCAAATGTGGTGAAGAAAGCTGATGGTACCCAGCTGTCAAAAGAAATAGTGTCTGGGGTCTTAAAAGCTTGAAAATAAACAAACGGTCATCTAGCTGAGAAGTAGCCAAGCTCACATGCAAGAAGCACACCAGCCAGTGTGGCCACAGCTGTTGAAAGAATCAGTTCTCAGGCATCCAACAGTAAAAAAACCATATCACTGTGTGCTCCCCTTCCTGAGACAATCACTAAGGACATGCGGAAGCATGTGAAGAAAGCTGAAGGTGCCTGGCTATCAAAAGGTATAGCATCTGGAGTCTAAAAGACTTGAGAGTGAACAAACAGCCATCTAGCTCAGGAGAAACAAAGTTGACTATGGAAGTAACACATCCGTTTGTGCAATCATGAGGTGTGGAAGGAATAAGGTATCAGGTATCAAAGAACAAAAATCATATCACAGTGTGCCCACCCTCCTGATACAATTGTGAAAGACAAACGGATGCAGAGACAAACATTGTGGAGAGAGCTGAAGGTGCATAACTACCAAATGATAAAGTATCTGCGGTCTTAAAGGTGTGAACGTAAACAAGCAGCCAGCTAGTGCAGAGGCAGCAGAGTCCACATGGAAGAAGCACACCAGCCTTTGTGATCATGAGGGCCCGTTGGGAGCAGGTATCAAGCACCAGGGAACAAGAGTCACATCACCAGGAATGAGAGGGAGTGCAGGCTGGGGACCCAAGGCCCATTTGTGGGCAATTGGACATCCCTTTGCAGAGGGGTCACAGGGAGGAGACAGGCCAGTCAGGTGGCAGAGAAGTAACGATCAAACATACAAGTTTCCTCTAGTTCTCGGAGGCTTCCTCCCCCCGAACTATCATGGTCCCAATTCTGTCTTACAAATCCAGTTAGATTGGAGGAGATACACATGAAATATACATGAGAACTGATAACACAGGGAACCTAGGACAGATGAACCCCTCACCTGTAGTGAGAGTGGAGTTACTGGAAGGATGGAGGGAAGGTTGGGTGGAGAGGGGAAGCCAATGACAAGGATATATACATAACCTATCTGGAGGACAGTGGGCACGAGGAGACGTTGGGCAATATAGGATATGACAAAATAATGATTTATGAAATATCAAGGGTTGGTGGGGGTTGGGGAGTTGGGTGGGAGGAGAGGGGATGAGGAGGTGATGTCAGGGATGGAGGGGCAGATGGTCTGAGAAGGACATGCAAAGGTGTTTGGCACAAAGTATGTATGTATGTATGTATGTATTGTACTATGTAATGTATGAGTCCCCAATAAAATGATAAAAGAGCATTGATAAAATGCTTTTATCAATAGATAAAAAATAAAAATATTGTTTTTTTCATACTTAATAAAATACAAAGCTGAATTCAGTATTATTTAAAGTGACCAGATGTTCTGCTTTTTAACAATTTAACAACATCCCGCGGCATTTTAAAATTAAAATAAATATATTACAATACTATTTTTGCACACTATGAAAATTTTTGCTGCTCCATTTAGACCAAATTTCAAATCAAGAACACACCCCCCTCCCCCATGCTCTACCCCGGTCAATGGTGTCCTGCTTAAAATCTGGTCATTTTAGTAAGTGACTAGAAGGCACTCTTCAGTTGCTGTATACAAGACTTGCTGACTTGTAGAAATTTTTCTTTCCATGCTTGACAATTATAATAGTTTATCTGAATTATTGCTTCCATGCTTGACAATCATAGTAGTTTATCTGAATTATTGCTTTTATTATGGAAAGAAATTCAAGCTCCTCTTATGTGTTCCTGAATTTGTAAGATTTCTCGAAAGAAGATGTATAGATACCTCAGTCCCTGGCTCCACGTGAGAAAGAATTCAAGCTGAAGCCTGGTTTGTGATCCAAAGGAGTTTTATGAAAGTTTAAAGAAGTTTCGAGTTCACACAGGTACCCACAAGATCCCTCACCCCCATCTGCCTCCGGGGAAGCTGCTCTAGAAAAGACATACATAAGCTCCAGGCTCCTGCCTTTTCACTCTTTTGGCAGGGAGGTGTGGTTGGTGACTCTGGTCCACCCCACTGGCTGAATTGAATTCACCTGGCCTAAATGAGCCAAACTAGGTGCAGCTGTTCTGGCTGGAAGCCTGGTCCTCTGGGCATGCGCAGTGCAGTGTACCATACTTTCCTGACCAATAACTCAACTCTCCAAGGGTAGGCAATGAACGCCCTTTCTCTACACTCCCTACCTATCAAATTCTAAATAAAAGGTAAGAGTACTTTGTAGACTACTTTGTTAGAAGTAGGCAGACCTCTTAGACAAATCAGCAGCAACAAGGCTGCCTAAACTCACTCATTTCCTACCATGGTTCCTAAATGTATTAATTTCCTAAACCTATAAATTCCACCTCACACTTAGCATATCTCAAGCTGAAGGAACTGAGGAAAAGAACTCCAGCCTCGAGTTTCAATATTGAAAAGTAGTGAATGATGCAGGAAGCATGAAAGCGTGAAAGAAATTGTTTAGCAAACAGAGTACATGGGAAAGATCAAAATGATGAAACTGACTTGAACGGTTCAAAGCTTGTCAGTCGATCCTCCTCCTGATGTACCTTGAGCCAGATCCGGATTTCAACATTTTCTTTGTGCGTGTTTTCATATTGAAGTCAATCTCAGAGGTATTTTCTCACAGGAGGTAACATTCCTGAATTTTTGTTAAATATTTTTCTCTTTTTCTGCCTACTTGTTATAGAGACAACAAGTAGAATAAGGGTTCCTAGGAATCCAGATCTTTACCAGGTGTAAAGGGGAGTTGAGATCAAGAGCTCATGAAGGAAGAAAATATTTTGAAACTGATTGTGGTACAAATTGTACAATATTGCTTGATGTGATTGAATTATGGAATGATATGATAGTTGTATCACTTCTCAATAAAATGGTTTGGGGAAAAATAATTTGGAAGGAATATATAGAATCACTGTACAAAAAAGAAAAAGAATAGGTCACATACAAACATTTCATATGAATTGCCATATGATCAAAACCCAATAATGATCATGAAAGAAGTCCAAGCTGTCCTGAAGGAAATAGCAAAACACAGGATCCAGGAATTGACCGAATACCAATTTCAATGTTTCAACAAAATGACATGAAAGGCATTTAATAACAATTAGTTCTCTTGGCATGGCCCTACTCGACGATGCTCATCCTCATGGAGAGATCATTGAAGATATCCATCTTATAGCAAAGTGTGGTCAAGACATTAGACAGCACCCTGTTCACAGAAAGTACAGTATCTGGTGTCTTAAATAATTGCTTTAAAAGAAGCAAACACATACAGAGACACACATAAAAACATGCACCTGTAATTTGTTTAGAGACCATGTGTACACACATTTTATATGTTTACCAGAAAAAAATGGATTTTTAAGGATGTCAAAAAGCTTAAAGATCAAGGTTTCTTCCTTATATAGGACCCTGTAAGATCAGGACATTGCTGGGACATGTAGCCTATACTTGATGAGTAGGGAAACCAGACTACAAAGAGGCTGCAGGGATAGTAAAGCATTTTAATGGATGAAGTAAAAAGATTTCAGAATTTAAAAAAATACTCCGGAAATTTATTACATTTTATTTTCTTATTCTAAATTAATCTCTTTTCTATGCAATTTTGTAAGGGAACCACATTCTCAATTATGTCAAGTGTCTGCTAACCCTGTATCTGCACAAAGAACAAACACCCTTTCATAAATTTTTCTGCATGACCTTTTCACAATGAGCCTAATACAGACTAGAAAGAAAGTCCTATATATCTATTTCTTAAGATCAGCAAATAAAAACCTTATGGATTATAATGGTCTGGTCTAAAGCTGACCATGCGATAATGTAGGACTGAGCTTAATTTTGTCTGGTATGTGTGATTTTACTGCAAATCTGGTTCAAACTTTATGGCAACTAACACAAGACAGCATCCAAATCAGCCCCTTCACAAATAGCCTGTGTTTTGTTTTACAAGTCTTTCCAAAGTGTAAAGACTCCTCCTACTTCTCTGGACAGTTTCCAGCCACTGACACTTGTCCTGGCTTTATGAAATTCTTGGCCCATAAGTGCCATGAATCCTGACAATATAGTAACCTTAACAATCCTTGCTTTTGCTTCTTCCAATCATCTTTCCTCATATCTCAGTAACCGATCTATCAAGATTATGTTTAAAAAATGATGTATACATTTGTTAGTCCGGGTAGACTAGAGAAACAACTTCATAACATACAGATATATGGGAAAGGCTTATATACAAGAGGAATGGAACATTGAGAAAGCATCGCATCCCAGTCCAGTCCAAGGTCCCAAATCCGATATTAGCCGATATGTCTGATAGCAGTCTATAAAGTCTCCTTCTGACTCATGAAGCATGTGCAATGACAGCAGGACAATCACAGGCTAGTGGGTGCAGAGTCTTGTGTATCCCGTGGCACTAGAAGCATCTCAGCACTGGCAGGGGTCTCTCTGTGGCTTCTCCAGCCCCAGAGGTCTGGTTCCATCAAGGCAAGCCCATGTGGCTTCTCCTGTGTTTCCTCCAGGTTACAGGACTCAAGATCTATCAGCATGCTATCATCATGTCTCGTCGGTAGACCCATCTCCTAGAGACTTGGTCAAGTCTCTCTATTCCAATTGGGAAATACTGTGAGACTTCCCAGAATTCTCAGGAGAAAGCCATGCCCACAAAGAGACCTCATTGGCTATCTCCAGATCAACAGGCTAGACTCCACCCCCTACACTCCCAATCATGAAATTCACATCAAGTACATGACCACCACAATAAGTAAATAGATAAGTAAATAAGTAATATTTGGCAGGTTTTTTTTTTGAAGAGAAAAGTGTGCAGAAATTTATTAAAATGTGTTGCTTAATGCCATCCTTCCTTATGATGTAAATTTCACCTAATGCATAAAACATGAGAATTACAGCAGATACTTAAAATTCCTTCCCACCCCCTTTTGGTATATTCCTCTTCTTGCTTCTTTGGTGTAATAATTTTTATAAAGCATTTTGTTCTTTGAATTTTAAGAAAATTTAGCATCAAAGGCAAACATTTTCATTTTATATTGTCAAAAGCCCAAAGCTGTAAAGGATCTATTTTAAGTTTAATTTTCAGATTACAAAAGAATGAATTCAGGGGAGTGGTTTACTTTTTGCTTAGGTTGTATAATCTTGTTTAAAGTTATTATGTGTATACATTTTATTATTGTGTGCAAAATAAAAGATAAATCCTCTGAAATGTTCTAATAACAATAAGGATAAAATGATGCCTTTCTGTAATAAATAGCTTTATTTTTGAGATTTAGGCATAACATGTTTAAATCCAAAGCATTGTATTAAATTGCATGTTTGGGCTAGTATTTCTTTAAATATGAAAGCAAAGAGAAATTGAAGTTTGTATAAGGAAACAATATCTCTTGTATTGACCCAGAAAGAAACTGCTAGTACCAATTATTGCTGAGCAGCAAAATACTTGCTAAGTGGAGCCTTTGGGGGTTTCCTGAATTTACTGATAGAAGATGTTAATGTTCCCCAGAGGATATATGTGCTGGATTCTTTTTTGTTTGTTTCTTTTTTGTTTGTTTTGGGGGGGCATCACTGCCTTCTGGGGGTTGTGGGAGCTACCCAGCACTGCTCCTGAGAGCCACCGTGGGATTTGAACCGCCAAGCCTGTGGACTGCAGTCCCGCACTCAACGACTTATGCCAACGGGGCTCAGCCCTGAGCTGGATTCTTGATCAAACCCAGAAAACCTGCAAAATAGTGTCTGGGACTGATAGTAGTACCATGCTAACAATTTAACTTCTAAGATCAGATGTCAAAGCTCATTTAGATGATGGTAGCTCTTCTTTACCCTTTCAAGATAGATTACTTTTCTGCTTTCAAATTTTGGTTGAACCCATGTTTTTTGGTCAATGAAAATTATTTTGGATGAAATAAAAAAAATATTTTGAGGCAATATGGATTTTGTTACCATTTGAAACACATATACCCCAAAGCTTCTCTAGTTCTGGGGTTTTGATGAGGACTGTCTTTAAAGACACTTATCACACACACATGTACACACATATATAGTTTCATACAGCACAAAGGAATATAACAGTCAATTAGTCCACAGAGAGCTCAGTTCAATTTAATTCCTTGGAACAGTTAATATACTGGAAGTCCTTCAACTCACAAGGGCTGCTAGGTCTAAGATCCAAGAAGCAGAAGGCTGAGTCTTCCCTTGGCAAAGCAGCAAACAGCAGGGTGGGTCACCAACAGTCAGCAGCCCAGGAGCTTAACAAAGCAGGCCTGAGTGGGCTATGAAACTGAAGCAACGCAAGATGACAGGACCCACCAACCTCAAGCTCAAGCAATGTACACACCAGCAACATGCTGAAGCAGGTCTCAAAGGAACCTCAAACAATAGGGACACGATCCACAGGTTGGCTTGTCCCACCGGTGGTGTAGCTCACTAGTTGCAGCAGAGAGCTAGCTAAAGCAGCCACACACTGCTACGATCACAAGAGAGCAAGAGAGAGAGAGAAGGGGGTGCCTTCCCAAGTCATTGGTCGCTTTGCCCTTCAATCAAACTGCGACCCGATTAAGCCCATATGTTCATTTTGGCCAAGTTGGCAAAACTAACCTAACTATCTTAGCAGCATGCACTAAGTGTAGGATAGCAACTGCTCATTCAACTCCATGTGGTCACTATGTGAACACATACATTACAGAAGGGTCAAACAAGTCAGAAAAGTTGCTGCATACATTTCTGAAACATAACCTGCATAAAAGCACTCCATAAAAAAATAAGCAGTGCTCAAGAATATACTGTTTAATGTGTATTTAGTTCTTCTGGTTTCTTGTCATTTTTATGAGTATCCCAGACATAAGGGAAAAACAGATGGATTTATATACTTTAAAGAGTGTGTTTTATTTAGGCTGGGTTGTCTAGAAAAATAAATCTAGAAACACACATACATGTAAGTATCAGATTTATGGACTAGTATTTGATTTATGGATTTGATCTGGATGGGACTGGGATATTTTCTTCATCTACAATTATGTCTTGATAGGCGGCTCCTTAAGTCCAATACTAGTCCATAAATCCATCTTCAGACTCACATTTCCACATCTTATGATGCAGAATGCAGGAAGTATACAGGTTGGTGGGTGCAGAGTTGTGTGGATCCCAGGGTTCTAGCCGCAAGCTTAGCTTACTCGGGTCTTAGCATGGCTCCTCAACAGGAGGGAGGGAGGGAGAGAGAGAGATTTCATTCCCACAAAGAGGTACCATCAGGCTGTGACTTGATAGACTCCACCTCTACATTTCTTTTTTTTTGTTTTCCATCCCTACATTTCAAATAGATATGAAATTATATAACTACCACCACTATGAACCACATAGTTCTCTCTCAAGCCACGTAATGCAAGGAAGCATTTACCTCCACTCATCTAGAATAAAGTGGCCAGATTTTAAGCGGGACACCATTGACCAGGGGATGGAGGGGAGGAGAGGGGAATGGTTCTTGATTGAAATCTTTGCCTATATAGAGCAACAAAAATTTTCATAGAACAAAAAATAGTATTATAATATATTTATTTTAATTTTAAAATGTCGTGGGACATTGTTAAATTTTTAAAAAGTGGGACATCTTAGCATCTTAATAGAAGAAGCTCCAATCATCTCTTAGGAGACATGGTGGTGCCCTCAATGAATTGCATTGTTTACTACCAAACACTGTGAGTTAGCATTGCCCAGCCTGGAAGCTCATAAAATTTATGTCTTCAGACAGAGGATAAATGAAGCAAGTAAATTCTAGAACTGTTTACATTACATTACATCAAGAAACAAAGGCAGAATGGTAACAGTTCAATAACATGATGAAGTTATTTAATGTCCCTGAACTGTACAAGTGAAGATTTTTGAAATGGAAAAAAATTTTTTGCCTTGCTAGTTGGGTTTATTGAAGTATCACTTAAAAGACGGTAAACCAATACTAAACTTAAATATTCAAAAGGAACTCTATATTTTTTGTGGCATCACTGCCCTGGTGGGAGTAGGAAGCTCAGCCTTGCTCCTGGAGAGCTGCTGTGGACTGCAGTCAACCCTGTGGACTGCAGTCCTGCACATAACCACAATGCCACCATGACTCAGCCCACGAACTCTATTTCCAACACATTTGCTTATGCACCATTTTGTCTTTGGATGACACTCATCTTTCTGACATCTGAAGCCAAAATGGGTCCATAAGCAAATGTGGGGAAGAAAGCTGATGGTACCTGGCTATCAAAAGATATAGTGGTAAGAGATCTAAAAGGCTTTAAGTCAAACAAGCATCAGGCAGGAAGGCAGCAAAACCCACATAGAAAAAGTGCCTGTGTGATCTTGATGTATTGACAGGAAAAGGTATCAGAGGTTCAAAAACAAGCAACTAAATTGAAGTGAAGGGGTGGGAACGTGGTGGAGATCCATAACCCACCTGCAAGATAATTGGATGTCCTTCTTAAAAGGCCGCACAGAAGAGATGATAAATCCAGGTTGCAGGATAGCACTTATGAAACACATAACTATCCTCTAGCTCTTCCATCTTTATTCCCCTTACTCTTATGATTTTTATTTTACCTCATTAAGCATTTTAGACATGTGTATGTTTATTTGTATAATTAATATTGCTCACTTTCTAAGCCAAGATAAATAACACTTCAGAAATAGTAACTGGAGTAATGGTTTCCTGAAGGAAAGGAAAGTGAGATGGGGGAAGCTGCAGGGCAAAGTTGATAGCATTGATGACTATATAAATTTGCATATTAGAAGGTGTAAAATGCAGCAAAAAAAAAATAAATAAAGGCTCCTGCAGGGAGTTTAAGAAGAAAGAAAATGTTTTGACAATGACTATGGTAACAATTTTACAATGTTGCTTGATGTGATTGAATTATGGGATGCTAGGATGAGTATAAGAACTTTCAATATAATGTTTTTTTTAAAGGAACTCTAAGGGAAGTTTAAATCACATACACTTTTCCCCTGCCCGGTGACAAAAAGACAAATCTATCATATTATTCTGATGAAAGTTCCAAAGCATAATCTGATAAAAAATGAAGCCATTTTCTGCCTTAAACCTGCCTGCATTCAGGACATGTGATATTTGTTTTCTGTGTAGTACTCAGTCAGGTATTTTTTTACATTCTTCCCACCTTAGAATAAGCAAACAAATAAATTTTTTGTAAGAACACTGATCATTTCAGGTAATGTAACACCTCTCAAGAAGAGACATATACCGCGGTCCTTGGCTCTGCGTGAGAAAGAATTCAAGCTGAAGTCTGGTTTGTGATCCAAGCTAGTTTTATGAAGGTTAAAAGAAGTTTCACGTTCACACAGCACCTACAAGATTCCTGACCCCCATCCGCCGGCCTGGAACACTGCCCAAGAGAGATTGGGTGGGCTGCAGACCGCAGCCTGGTTGTCCTGCTTTGCAGAGCAGCCGCTAGGGAAAAAAAGCATACCAGAGCCAAACCCTTGGCGTTTTCAGTTCTTCTGCGGGGAGGTGTGGTTGACGACCCTGGTCGACCCCATTGGCCAAATTGAATTTACCTGGCCTAGGTGAGCCAATCCAGCTGCAGCATTTCTAACAGGAAACCTGGACCTTTGGGCATGTGCAGTGTGCCATCTTTTGCTGATGGATACCTCGATTTTTCAAGCAGTGCATAATGCACAACCTTTCCCTCGCAGTACTACCTTGCATGAATACTAGAAGCTCAGTAGCACCGTGGGTTATGCGTTGGGATGCGAACTACAACGTCAGCAGTTCGCAAACACTCGCCACTGTCAGGAGAAAGACGTGGCTCTCACAAAGAGTTACCACAGGGCCAGTTCTACACGGTGCTACAGGTTCACGCTGAGGAGAACACTCAGGGCAGCGAGTTTATCTTCAATATCAATACTACATAAATGAGGACTCATAATCACCACTTGAAGAGATTTTTGGAACTTCCATATCAGTTTTAGTTGCTTCAGGCTGTAATTGTTTCAGCTAATCATGAGTATCAAGCATGATTTCCCCTCCTTTCCTTATCCTAAAAAAAAAAACAAACAACATATTCTTATGAACCAATGGATAAAGGTGACTCAGACACCAGAGTCTAATAAGCCAAATTTATTAGAGACCTGCACAGGGGCTGTTTCCACACCAGGCATGGCAGAAGCGCAGCCCCCTCCATGCAATTTCAGACTGTATACCCAATGACTGACCTTCCACTGAGGAGCAAAAACAAACAGATGAACTGCTGGGGTTCACAATTAAGCCATTTACCTTTCTCTTCACAGAAACAATAATAAAAAAAAACAAAACTACTCCCCTAAACAAGCATACCCTTCCACCAAGGAAATTCCATTCCAGTTAGTCTATTTAACTTGTTCTGTTTGCCACCCCCTTGTCCGAATCTTGAACAATGGATGAGCCCCTAGTCAACATGTTTGACTTCCACAATCTAAACTCCTTCGGTGCCTTGATGATGACAGGCTCTCACCAGATGATAATATAGTTCGTCTCTCATAAAAGCAGGTGTGGTTTACTCCCTCTCATCTCCTAACTACAGCCGTGGGGACACGTCCCTGTGGAAATTGTTGGGAGAGTTACTTTGAAAAGGGAAGGGAAGGATATCAAGGGAGTCAGATGGCATCTAAATATTTCCCCCATCAGTAGTAGTGGAACAACTGAGAACGCTTAGGAACAGAGGACAAGGAGTTCAAATAACTGTTGACAAAACATTTGGGGATCCACGCCTAGAGGATTCTAGCCTGAGGGTGGCTTCATTTCTATATGCTTTAACCTAGTAACAAAGGCTAGCATGTACCACCAAGTCTTAGGGCACTAGAAATGGAAACTCCAAATGTGTCTTTACATATGGGACAACTGTGGGAAACAGAAGTATTTCTCCCAATTTGTCTCTCCCAAAGATATGCCAAGCATTAGAGGCTATTTGGCAGCATATGGTGGGAGGTCGGATGTTTAGAGATATTCTCCCTGAAGACTCCAGCCATCCAGAGCAAGCAGACACCATTGCTTTCCCCACGATAGGTAGAGCTCACTCCTTGCTGTTAAAGATAATGGATTGTTTCCCCTCAAAGCTTAAGTTAAATGAAGTCTCTGGCTCAAAGACAATCAAGGTTAAGCTGAATCACTGAATCTAGGATCTGCTCATCTTGTCGCATGTATACCCCTAACTCCTCCCCTTCCTATTGCATGAATGCCCCTAGATTGTCCCCTTCCCATTACTATATTACCTGCAGCACAACCCCTTCCTGTGATGCATGTCTTTACCTGGAATTAGGGGGCTTGCATGCCCCCGCAAAGATTTATAAGCCTTGGTTAGTAATAAACCTCTCTCGTTTGCTCCTGCAATTCCCACCTTCCACATCTCATGTAGACCACTAAGCATATGCTACCAGGAAAGATGTCTAACTCCATTATTTCAATCTCTCTTTATTCTTTATGAGTTCACAAACTCTTTACTTATTATCTCTCTGTAATTGCACATACTGGACCTGCGATGATTTGTTAGGGGTGGATTCCCGACAGGACAATTGCATATTCCACAATCTTGGAATGTTTAGCAATGCTATCTTTGGATTTGTGTTTTGTAAGTGAAATTTGATGGAACATGAGCCAGAGGCTTAATGACTTGTCTCACAGGCAGTACCACCTTTCACTGCCTTTCTTTGTATTGCTGTCTTCCTGATTCTTTCTGACACAGGATTTCAGCTTCTTTCCCACCTCCGGCCATCCTGGTAACAATGGTACCCTTTGCTTCCGGTGAGATCCTGAACAGTATGTAGCATATGAAAGACTATCAGGCCTCTCCAAAGGTCTACGTGTATCCTTACTCTTCATTCATGAGAGAACATGGTTCTAAAAAGGAAGAAAAAAAAAACAATACCAACTCCACTGATTGACAGGTACCTGTGAGTTCTGAAAGAAAGGAAAAATATTTGATCCTATTGCACTCAGGGATCCACAATTTCATTGTACATTTGTTGCTGTTGTGAGGTGGCATTGTGTTGTTTGCAACTCATACTGATCATATGTACAAAGATCTAAACATTATACATATTGATTCCCAGAAATTATGTTGATCCATTAAAATAACAAAATTAAAACAAAACACAAGTGCTGTAAAAGCAAAAAAACAAACTCACTGCCATCAGTTCCAGTACACAGTGACCCAGTAGGAAAGATGAAGCTGGCTGCTCCCATAAAGATTCATAATACGAAAAAAATCTGTGGGGTTGTTATGAGTAAGAATATATTCACTGAAGATGTTTTTTAGTTTGTTTCTTTAAATTTTTGATTTTTCTTTGATGATACTTTTACAAGATAAAACATAATCAAAGGCTGAAATAATTGAAACTATGTAACATCTTCCTGAGTGGGAAACCATGATACTTTTTGGAGGGGTCGTCACTGCCCTCTGGTCGTCATGGGAGCTACCCAGCGATGCTCCTGAGAGCCGCTGCTGGATTTGAAGCGCCAAGCCCACGTGCTGCAGTCCTGCACTCAACAACTGATGCCACCGGGGTTCAGCTGAAACCATGATATTTTAAAGCTATTAAATACCTGTAAATTATTCTCTTATATAATTAAAATCCAATGACTAAACATCTTCTTTTTACATGATGGAATAACAGATATTCTGTTTACAGCTCTGAACAAAAATTTTAAAATACAGTGTATTCAATAATGATTACAGAGTGTTGAACAACAGGCAGTGCAGGACAGGGACACAGAAGAGATGAATCAAGCTAGTGTTCCACCTCACTACCTGGAGAGTCCCCAAGCTATAGCAGAGGGAGCTTAAAAGTCAACCCAGAAGACTCTTAGCTGACGAGGCCGAGCTGTATTTTTGGACAGCTGTATTTTGTGGGTTACAGCATCAGATAAGAAAGTGCTGCATAGACAGCTCTGGAATTCTACAGAAAAATAGTCCTGCAATCTCTATTTGAGTACTTATCTACTCATGGATATGAGAAAATATAAGATTCAGGAGAGTTTGGAGTAAGTCTCTAAGAAGAATAATCAGAGTGGAAACAATTTATATCCTTTCCAGCAAGATTGCACAGACTTCTTAACCTACAGGACATTGAGTATAGAGACGTTACAGGGGCAATTGCTCAAAAGTGAAGCAAAATCACCTTTAAATCAGTAGCTGAACCATACTTATCTTTAGAAAACTTGAAAACAAACCACAGAAGAAGTAACCTGAGTTCAGTTAACTAAAGAGACTCTCAGAAAATAATTCAAAGTGTTCAAAACAACAAGGCCATGTACACAATCATGTTAATTCACAACATCTAGAAAATAAAATAAAAAGGCTTACTGGGTTATCAGGGAAAATGTAGAACATTTAGTTACACTTAATTTTCAGATAAATATTGAATAATTAAAAGTATAGGTGTGCTCCCAATATCACAGAGGTCATAATTATATATAAGCATTATTTTAATATAATTTTAACTAATATCTGTGTTTTTATTTCATAAATATTCAACCATAACTATTATGCTTGCAAAGAAACAGGGATGCATAGCAATTAGACAAATCATTACATATATGACTATGTAATTATACATATTATAGAGGTGATAAATACTAACTAGCTACTGTAAATACATTCCACATGCTTCAGTAGATATAAGGCAATATAACCATGATTAGAATACAAATAAAATTGACCAAAACCATATTTCTAAGAATGTAAACCACAATGTATGAAGTGGTACATATACTGAAGAGGGCTAGCAAAAAATTAAATATAAGCGAAGAAAAGATTAACGAGAAAAGATTGGATGGATGTCTGAACAGAAGGTATAAATACATATGCATAGTGACAAAAGTGATTCAAAGTAAAATTAAAAGAAAAAATGACAATGCAAAGGCATCAAGGAACTCCAATCTGTTTAATATACAAATCACCAAAATAAATTTTACAATTAGATCAAAACAATCAAGATAAAATTCAAAGATTTTTCAAAAACAATGCAATGAAGATATCTACCCTAAAGCATGTCGTAAGTGAATTGGTTAAAAGTGAGATGAAGAGAAAAGTCTTAAACCCAATCTGTTGTACCTATGGTGAGTATGAGTTTGGAATAGGCTTTGTGCCAACGCAGCATGGCTGGGTCAGGATTCTCAGTAGTTTGGCACCCAAGGTCAATTGTTACCCATAATGTGACTTAAGATAAATGTTATAAACTCCATAATGAGATACAATATGAAAAGAAAACTAGGGTGAAATGCAAGCCCCTCACTCAGGAAATAGTCCTAGTGCAGCTGAAAGGAAGTTCCTGCCAGGGTGTGCTTACTTCCTATTAAATGGACACTAAGGAAAAGCTTGCTCTCATTTTACCAGTTTTATGACTGTTGTTTAGGTGCCCTTGGGTCAATTCCAATACGTAGGGACCCCATGTACAAAACTGCCCAGTCCTGTGACATCTTCAAAATTGTTCTTGTGTTTAAGTCCATTGTACTATCCACTGTGTCAGTCCATCTTGCCAAAGACCTTCCTCTTCTCTTTTCTTCTACTTTCCCAAACACAATATCCTTCTCCAGGAACTGGTCTCTCCTGACAATGTACCAAAAGTACATGAGATGTCATCTGACCATCCTTGTCTCGAAAAAGTATTCTGGTTTTACTTCTTCCAAAACAGCTGCATTTGCTTTGTTTTTCCTGGCAGGCCATGGTACTTTCTATATTTTTGGCCAGCACCCTAATTCAAATGCACCCATTCTTCTTCCTTATTTAATGTCCAAATATCACATGCATATGCGGTGACCTGAAAAAAAAGAAAGTATTATGACTTGGGGCAGGCATACCTTAGTTGTCAAAGCAACAACCTTGCTTGTCAACACTTCAAAGAGATCTTGTGCAACAGATTTGCCCAGTACAATTTGACATTAGAACTCTTGACTGGTCCTTCCTGAACATTGATAGTGGATTAAAGTAAGGTGGACACTTTGGCAGTTACAATCTCTTCTCCACTAATCATGATGTTACCTATTGGTTCATTTGTGAGGATTTTGGTTTCCTTTTCACTGAGTTGTAATCCATACTTAAGACTGCAAGCCTTGATCTTCTTTGTCAAGTGCTTCAACTCTTCTCACTTTTAGCAAGTGAGGTTGTGTCATATGCAGATCGTAGTAAGCTGTTAATAAGCCTTCCTCCAATCCTAATGCTGCATTTCTCCCTATATAGTCCAGCTTTTCAGATTATTTGTCTAGCATACCAAATGAGTAAATGTAGTGAAATGGCACAACACTGGTGCATTCATGTACTGATTTTAAACTATTCAGTAATTCTCTTGTTTAGTTCACACAACGGCCTCTTGATCCCCATGTAAGTTCTAGAAAACCACAATAAAGTGTTCTGGAGTTCCCATTCTCCTCAATGTTACCCTCATGTTGCCCTTTGTTATGATCCGTACCATAGAACACCTTGGCATAGTCAATAAAACACAAGTAAATATATTTCTGGTATTTCTCTGCTTTGAGCCAAGATTCATCTGATATTAGCAATCACATCCCTTGCTCCATGTCCTCTATCAAAACTGATCTGCACCTCAGCAAACTCCCTGTTAGTGTATTGCTGCCACCACTGATGAATTGTCTTAGGAAAAACTTCACTTGAATGTGATATTAATGATATTGTTCTATAATTTGAGCATTCAGTTGGGTCATCTTGCTTTCAAATGGGTATAAATAGGGATCTCTTTCTATTAGTTGACCAAGTAGCTGTCTTCCAAATTTCCTAGAAGAGACAAGTGAATACTCCCAGTGTTTCTTTCATCAGCCTGTTGAAATAATTTGATTGGTAGTCTATCAATTCCTGGAGTGATGTAGTAAATTAAAAAGTGTAACTTTAGAAGACAATTTCTATATACAACTTCCTTATCCCAAATTCAGTGAGCTTGAAGGAAAAAGTTGTCTCATTTGCAGTTAGTGGGATAGTAAATTGGTATAAGCCAATAAACAGACCCGGAACTATCTATAGGTTTTTCTTTTTTTTTTTTTTGTCATTGGTTTTCTATTGTTGTTGTTTTTGCTTGATTTTTTGTTTTCTTTTTTTTGTTGTTTTTTTGTTCTGCCTTGTTTTTGTGCTTGTTATTGTCTTTGCATGTCTATCTAGATAAGGTAGGTGGGATAAACAATCCAGAGGAGAGAACAATGGGACCAATATGGGACAAGGGAGGTGGGTGTTAACAAACACAGAAATCCTGAATAACAAGTGATCCCAAATTGACATCTAGGAGGGCGTAGGAAGCATGGTAGGGCTTGATGAAGGTCAATGTAACTAAGAGGAATTATGGAAACACAAATAGAAGCTGACTGTGATAGTGCAACAAGAGGAGAGTAAAAGGAAACGGAGGGAAGAAATAGAAGGCAAAGGGCATTTACAGAGGTCTCAATACAGGCGTGTACATATGTAAATATATGTATATATAACCATAGGGGAATAGATGTATGTACATATATTTATATTTTAAGTATCAAGGTAACAGATATTTGGCCTCTATTCAGGTGCTCACTAAATGCAAGAGCATTTTGTTCTAATAACCTGGCTTTCTGTGAGGCTTACCTTCCCAACACGATTGTTGAAGACAAAATGGGTGCATTGCAAATGTGGTGAAGAAAGCTGATGGTGCCTGCCTAATCAAGAGCTATAGCATCTGGGACTTAAAGGATTGAAGACAAACAAGTGACCGTATAGCTGAGACCCAACAAAATCCACATGAAAGAATTGTGATCATGAGATTTCAATGGGATCAGGTATCAGGCATCAAAGACCCAGAACAAAAAATCATGTCAATGTGAATGAGGGGGAGCATGGATTGCAGACCCAAAGCCCATCTGTAGGCAATTGGATATCCTCCTACAGAAGAGTCACAGGAGGAGAGGAGCCAGTCAGGGAGCAGTTTAACACCGATACAACTTTCCTCAAATGCTTTAATGCTTCCTTCCCCCACTATCATGATTCCAATTTTACTTTAAAAATCCAGCTGGACTGGAGCATATACACAGGACATATAAGAGCTGGAAGCATGGGGAATCCAGGACAGATATACCCCTCAGGACCAACAATGAGGGTAGCAATACCAGGAGGGGAAGGGGAAAATGGGAGAGAAAGGGGGAGCTGATCACGATGGTCTACATATAACTACCTCCCTGGGGAATGGACAAGAGAAAAGTGAGTGAAGGGCTATATCAGGCAGTGCAAGACATGAAAAAATAATAATATTTTATAAATTATCAAGGTTTGTGAGGGACAGAAGGTGGGCTGAGGGAGTGGGGCAGGACATGGGGAACTGATACCATGGGTTCGAGTAGAAAGAAATTGTTTTTTTAAATGATTACGGCAACAGATGTACAAATGTGCTTGACACAATGACTGGATGTCTTTATTGTGAAACAAGCTGTACGATCCCCCAATAAGATGATTAATTTATAAGTTAAAAAAATAAATTGATGCAGTCTTCTAGAGGTCAATTTTGTAGTGTTGCTATTGCTGCTTACCTTCAGGAGTTGATTTTGACTCACGGTGTCCCTGTGTGTAGAGAGCAGAACCGCAGAACTGATTACTAGTCACTGTTACGTGGGCTCCAATTTGCACCCGTTTTGGGTAGTTCAGATCTGACATAGTGGCTAAGTGCTTGACAATAAAGTTCCTTTTTGTTTTGGTTTTGTTTCTGGGGGGCATCATGCCCTCTGGTGGGAGAGGAAGGCCCAGCCTTGCTCCTGGAGAGCTGCTGCTGCATTTGAACTGCCAAGCCAGTGGGCCGCAGTCCCGCACTCAACCACTACACCACCCTTTTAAAACACAAAAAAGCAATTGCTTATGTGTTTATATAATAAAATCCATTGTTAAATGTCAAAATGTAGTTTACCAAAATATATATATGCAATATCATGCTTTTTTTATGTTAACAATGTGCTGTTAGTGGTTATTGAAGTTTTCCAATCCATAGTGACCCCATGTATACAGGATAGAACAGGATAGACCCCATGTGCACAGGATGTTTTTCACAAAGATCCCCTGGAAGCATATTTCTAGGCCTGTCTCCTGAGGTGCCTCTGGGTGGGTTCAGGCTGTTTCGTAAGGACTTGCAGCCACATGCTTAACCATTTTTGCCATTGAGGCCCTCCTACTTAACAAATATGTGAGCATGTATGAGCAGGAGAAACATGATAACATGATGTAGAACGTCATTTTAGGAATTATTTGTAAATGGTATGATTGCTGATACATTATCTTCTTTGTATTTATCTAATTTAAAATAGTCTTTCATGAGGCTCAGCCCCGGTGGCGTAGGTGGTTGAGTGTGGCGTAGGTGGTTGAGTGTGGCGTAGGTGGTTGAGTGTGGCGTAGGTGGTTGAGTGTGGGACTGCGGCCCGTGGGCTTGGCAGTTCAAATCCAGCAGCGGCTCTCAGGAGCAGCGCTGGGTAGCTCCCATGACCACCAGAAGGTAGTGATGCCCCATCAAAATACATATTATTTCATTATATGCTTTTATTTTATATTGAAAATCACAAAACATTAATATACGGTATGTGTGCATCTATTTATCATTACTTGTAGGACAAAGAAACTGACATTTTGGTAACAAAAAGCATCTGCTAAAATTTATATGGCCAGGGTGTTTGTAATTTCCATGTGCTCAATCAAGCAGATGTCACTACTTTCATGACACTAAGCATATTTGTTTCAATATAACACTTTTTCAAGAACAATTTCCCCCGTTAAAACTAATCACTAGCTTTTTTTAAACAGCAACAACAAAAAACCTCATTAGATATTTCTGAATTACTCAAGGTGCTGGCAGAGTAGCTGTTTTGCTTTGGGCTGTTTTGTTTTTTGCTTTTTAACCACAAGGTCAGTAGTTCAAAACTATCACTTGCTCAGTGGTTAAAAAAAAAAATGTGGCTTTCTTCTCCCCTAAAGAGTCACAGTCTACTACTCCCACCACTGGAGAGCAGTGATGCCCCCCTGTCCGGAGCCATCCAGCAGACATGCTTGACCTGGATACAGGCCGGATATGCCTGAACTCTGTTGCAGTTTGTTGCCTGAGGTTTGTAACTGTTAACAGCCCTGCCTTTTGAAGCTTGATTGCAGACTTGTTGACCTTCAGTTGTCAGTAACTATGTGCTAATTGCCCAAGCTTGCCTGCCCTATAAAACCAGTCTACTTCTCCCAAATAAATGAGACTTAATCAGAATCCTGTCTTTTCTCCATTTCTCGCGTCTCCTGTCCCCCCAATTCCCGCTCCTCCTTCCAGAACTTGCGAATTACGGAACCGCAGGCCAGGACACGTGGCGCCCAAACCGTGAGGCCTGGACACGGAGGACCCAGTGAGGAAAAGTGCTTGAGGAAGCTGGCTAGCGACTTTGGAAATCCGATAACAGAGCCACTGCGGGAGCCTGCTGCAGTTCGGCTTTAAGGTAAGTGGGTAGAGCTCTTACTAATGGGGCAGGAATCAAGTTCATATGAGGAAAATGTGGTACCGGAATTAAGTTTGCATGAGGAATATATGGTACAGTTAACTGAAGTTTTAAAGACGCGAGGAGTAAAGGTTAAGAAAAAGAATTTAAGTTTTTTGATTTTATTAAAAATGTATGTCCTTGGTTCCCTGTAGAAGGGACAATTGATATTAGGACCTGGAAAAGAGTAGGGAACGCCTTGAATGATCATTA